>SRQA01000629.1:0-19164 GCA_018360365.1 Claviceps citrina | reverse complement strand
ATAGTCTCCTATATTAAATTTTATTAGTATTCTCTTTTAATTATAATACTTAGCTTATATAGCTTATATATATTATAGGAGCTTCTATATCTCTTTGTGTTTGCGTTATAGCTTTGCTCTACATAACTTAGCTTATTTATTTATTATAGTAGTTATTCTCTTTATATATAATAAGCCTCTAGGTATAAAACCTTAAAGCACCTTAGCAGGGGATTTGCGGAGAGAGCTATAGTAGCTTATATTATATATAAATTACGCTATTAGTAAAAGGTTAACCTAATTAGTTTGTTTAGCACTAGCAAAGGCTTATAGATAATACTTAAGTAATTAGTTTATTTATTTAGTCTAACTGTTTATTTAAGGATAAAATATAGTGCTTAGTTAACGCTTAATTATAATATTATAGTAGAAGGTTTACTAAAAAAAGCTTGTAAAAGTTATTCTATAGTTAGTTATAATGCCTTCTAGAATACTATAATCTTTAAAGACTAAATTAATAAAAAGCATAGCTAAACTATTACTACTTAATTACTTTAATGTTAGTATATAAATAGTATACTTTGTAAATTAGTTAACTATTATAAGAATAGTATTATATATCTTAGATCCTAATTCCTTTATTAGTAAAAGTCTTGTAATAAAGTCTATTAATAGCTCTTAGAAAGGTTAGTCTAGTATAGGGAGTGTAGTAAGTTTGCTATAAGGTTAATACTACCTTAGCTTTAATACTTAATAATTAAAATAAGTATAAATATATTCTTTAATATCTTTTCTTATGCGTAGCTAGTAGTATTAGTTAGTAATTTAATAGAGCGTTTTGCTAACTCCCTAATGCCCTATAGCTTTATTATTATAAATAAGTATTAAGATCTCTTTACAAAGACCTAATAGAATATATATATAGTCTCTAAAAAGGAGTGTTTTATTTTTATTAATTAACTAACCTAGAGGGCTAGAGGTATCCCCTAAGCTTCTAACTAAAGGGTTAGAGATAGCCTTTTTACTATAACCTTAAGGGCTAGAGGCTTTCTCTTAATCTTTTCTTATTTTATTATTTAGAGGGTTAGAGACTTCCCTTGTATTTTAAGCTTAAGGGCTATAGGCATCCTCTAAGCTTTAAATAAGCTGCTTAGTTTATAAGATAAAGGCATCCCCTTGCTACGCCTAGCTTAATTTATTATATATAGCTACTTTTAGAGGTTTTATAGTATTAGCTCTATGCTATACAAGATACTAACTAAGGAAGCAAAGTCTAGCTATAAGAGCACTGCTATATTAACTTATTATTAGTATAAGGCTATTAAGTAAGATTAGTATTTACAACTCTAATAATATCTTAAACTATTCTAAAGAGCTACTTATAAGCATTGCTCTCTTAGTAGTTATACTATATACTTACTCTTTAAGGGCTATAGTATTCTCTAAGTATTTTAGAGAGCTACTTATAAGTATTACTCTCTTAGTAGTTATACTATATACTTACTCTTTAATAGCTATAGTATTCTCTAAGCATTATAAGCTAAAGACTATACTAATAATAACTATTTCTTTCTTAGTTAAAGGTAGTTTAAAGCTTAATTACTTTAACTCTATACTAATAAACTTAGACAAAAAATATAAAGCTTAAGAAGCTTTTATATCTTTAATGCTAGTATTATAGTCTAACCTATAAGATAAAGGGTTTGTAAGGTTCTTAACCCTTAGCTTATATTTAATTATAAAGTTATATAAATTAAGTTTATTAAGGGCTTATACTTACCTGCTAGTAAGCTTAGGCTTTAACATAAGATACTTATAATTAAGATAATTTATAATAACCTAAATAAGTTAGGTACTATAGGCTATATAATATCTCTAATTCTTAAAGGCTTCTTAAATTACTAGTAGCTTAGTATTAGGAGTTAAATAGTATACTTTAGCACCTAGTAGCTTCCTTAATATATACGTAATAGGATACTATTAGTCTTCTTGCTTTTATAAAAGAATTATACTAATTGCAAAGCATAATATATTAGTCTCTATTCTTAATAGCGCGGCTAGGTTAAAATATACTAAAATAAGTGCTATAATAAAGCTTTGCTTAAGTATCTTAAACGCCTCGCGCTTGCAGGGACCTAACGTAAGTAACCTTATTATATTATTCCTTATTAAATTAGTAAGGGAAGCTGTGATCTTGCTATATTTATAAATAAAATAATAGTAAAAGCTAGTAAACCTAAGAAATAATTACATATCTTTAATACTATAAGGTTCTAGCTAATTTACTACTGCTTTAACTTGCTCTAGCTCTATAGTAATTCCTTTTGTTAATACTATATAGCTAAGAAAGTTAACCTTTATAGTTAAGAATTCACACTTTTTAAGGTTAGTGTAGAGCTTCTTTAAACATAGCCTCTCTAAGACTTAGCGAATATACTACTTGTGCTCTACTAGATTACTACTATAAATTAGAATATTATTAAGGTAGATAATGCAGATTAAATTAATAAGCCCTAAGAGGGTATTATTAATAAATTCTTAGAAAGTAGCTAGGGCGTTAACAAGCCTAAAAGGCATTATAAGATATTTATAGTAACTATATTAATAACAGAAGGCAGTCTTTTACTTGTCTCCTTCGCTAATATAAAGCTAATTATACGCGTCTTTTAAGTCAAACTTAGTATAGACCTTAGCTCCCTTTAATTTGTTAAGGATCTCTAAGATTAGTAGTGTCAGGACCAGAAAGCCACGAGGTTGCCTCAGGCTAACAGGATCTATTTGCACGAGCAAGCCTCTGTTAGATTCGTGTTATATAACAAGGTTATTCGCTGCGTATAAGCACTAGACTTATAGCGAGGTATAACCACTAGACTTATAGTAAGGACTAGAGGCATATAATACTTATAATTATATAAGCATAAACCTCTAACTAGATTAGATAGAAAGGGGCAAGAATTAAGACTATTACCTATTACTATATACCTTTAAATAAGCCATAACTTTCTTAATTTTTTACTCTAATATTCCTAACCTATTTATAATAATTTTAATTCTTTTATTTATATTAAACTATTAGATTAAGAAAGTTATTATAGTTTAGACTTATAACTTAACGCGTAATAGTAGTAAAGTTACTAGAGAAGGCACTAAACCTACGCAAAGACCTATAGCTATGCCTAGAGCTAGCATTATATCCGGATTACTACTATAACCTATTACACCCTTTAGTTAGTAAGAGCCTATAGTAGCTATAGAAGACACCCCTATTAGTAATAATTATAATGCTAAAATCTTAGCGCTCTAAGAGCGTATTAATTAAGTAAGGAAAAAGTAGTAACTTTAAAAACTCTAAGAACTTATATATAATATTAATAATAGAGAATTACTAGAGGAGAATACATCTATAGCTCCTATTATACCTATTACATATTATTTATAGCAGACCTTTACATAAGCTCCTCTTAAGTAGCTTTCTTATAGTAGCTAGAATGCCCTCTAATTAAAGACTTTTATTAGTAACTATAAAGTATAATTTATAATAAATCCTTATTAATTCGCTACTAACTTCGCGAAGGTCCTGTATACTAGCACTTGCCTTACTAGTACTGCGAAGCGACGTTAGGCTATAGGAGAAAAGATTCGCAAAAATCACATTAAAAATCCCCTCTTATAGACTAACTTTTATAACTAGCTTAAAGGAGGCCTAGATAATTAAGAGAGCTATTCCCTTAGTATATGGTTAAAGCTTATTAGCTTTAAACAAGTAGATTATACTAACTTTAAAAGATTCCTTAAAAAATAAAAACAAACCTATACTAAACTCCCTTCTTAATTAAACATAGAGAATAAGATAGGCCTTTTTTAAACAGGCCTTAACCACGGCTTAAAGACGTACCTAATTAGTAGCATATAAGTAGCGGATTAGCATAAACTTATTAGCAAATATATCTTCTATTACAAATCTAATAGTAATAAAGGTAACTATAATAATTCTTCTAGGTATAATAAGAGGAAAACTTAGGCAGACTCTTTAGAAAGAGAAACTTTACTAAACCTAAAAGGAAAGAGTAGTAACTAACTAAGCACTTTGTAGTAAAGCTAGGAAAAGGAGGCTATATATTATAAGTGTGAAAAGAAGGGCTATATAAGACTAAATTGCCTAGAACCTAACTATAGTATTTATAAGAAAAGCAGCTATACTACTGCTACATATAGAAGTAACCGCTTTAATCTAGCAACCTATCTAAATACTACTAGACCTAATATAAAAGAGAAAAAGCCTTATACCTAGGAAAGCGCCCTAGCTTTAGGGACTAATATAAGATTTTATGTTAAAGCGTCCCTAAGGCTAGGAAACCGCTAGGTTATAGCAAAGTTAGCGCTAGCTAATACTAGTGCTACTTATTTTATTATTTATCCTAAGTTACTAATAGAGATAGATTAGAAAAAGGTAAGAAGGAGTAATTTGCTAATAGAATTAGCAAATGCACTACTAGAACACTATAGTATACTTAATATACTTTATAAAGTATTTAATAGTATAGGTTACAAAAAGATCTGTTATATAAGCTGCTATATAGCTAAGACTTTAGAAGACCTTCTCCTAGGAATAGATTAGTTTAGAAATAAAGATCTATATATATTATTATAGTACACACAAGAGTGGATTTTCCCTATTATAAGATAACATATTAAAGTTATTATATTAACAAAGCAACTATATAAAGAGATAAAAGAGTTATTTATAATACTAGTGCTTAGCGCTAGCTTCTTAAAAGAAATAGACCCTAAAGACCTAAGTATACCCAAGAAGAAACTAAGTAGTAAGACACCCGCAAAGAAGCTGCCTAAGTGTTATGCAGATTTTACGGATATATTTAACCTTAAAAAGGTAGCTTTATTACCCTCCTTAGAAGGTTACACGCATTTAATTAAAATTAAAGGAGACTAAAGACCCCTATAAGGTTTAATATATAACCTTATAGAAAGGGAGCTAGAAGAGCTCCGCAAGTACCTTGCGATAGCGTAGGAGAGAGGCTAGATACGTTATTTAATTAGTCCCGCTAGCGCCCTAATTCTCTTTGTTCCGAAAAAGGGAGGCAAATTACGCCTATGTATAAATTATAGAGGCCTTAACAAAATTACACAAAAGAATTAGGCCCCTATACTACTAATCTTAGAGATCCTTAATAGATTAAAGGGAGCTAAGGTCTATACTAAGTTTAACTTAAAAAATACGTATAATTAGCTTTGTATTAGCAAAGGAGACGAGTGGAAGACTGCCTTCTGTTGTTAATATAGTTACTATAAATATCTTGTGATGCCTTTTAGGCTTATTAACGCCCTAGCTACGTTCTAAGAATTTATTAATAACACCCTCTTAGGGCTTATTAATTTAATTTATATTATCTACCTTAATAATATTCTAATTTATAGCAGTAATTTAGTAGAGCATAAGCAGTATGTTTACTAAGTCTTAGAGAGGCTATGTTTAAAGAAGCTTTACGCTAACCTTAAGAAGTGTGAATTCTTAACTATAAAGGTTAACTTTCTTAGCTACATAGTATTAACAAAAGAAATTACTATAAAGCTAGAGCAAGTTAAAGCAGTAGTAAATTAGCTAGAACCTTATAGTGTTAAAAACATATAATTATTTCTTAGGTTTACTAGCTTCTACTATTATTTTATTTATAAATATAGCAAGATTATAGCCCCCCTTACTAATTTAATAAGGAATAATATAATAAGGCTACTTATATTAGGTCCCTGCAAGTATAAGGCGTTTAAGACGCTTAAGTAAAGCTTTATTATAGCACTTATTCTAGTATATTTTAATCTAGCCGCGCTATTAAGAATAGAGACTAATATATTATGCTTTGTAATTAGCATAATTCTTTTACAAAAGTAAGAAGACTAATAGCATCCTATTGCGTACACATTAAGGAAGCTACTAGGTACTAAAGTGTACTATTTAACTCCTAATACTAAGCTACTAGTAATTTAGGAAGCCTTTAAGAATTAGAGATATTATATAGCCTATAGTACCTAACTTATTTAGGTTATTATAGATTATCTTAATTATAAGTATCTTGTGTTAAAGCCTAAGCTTACTAGTAGGCAAGTATAAGCCCTTAATAAACTTAATTTATATAACTTTATAATTAAATATAGGCTAGGGGTTAAGAACCCTATAGACCCTTTGTTTTATAAGTTAGACTATAATACTAGCGTTAAAGACATAGGAGCTTCTTAAGCTTTATATTTTTTATCTAAGTTTATTAGTATAAAGTTAAAGTAATTAAGCTTTAAACTACCTCTAACTAAGAAAGAAATAGTTACTATTAGTATAGTCTTTAGCCTATAATACTTAGAGAATACTATAGCCCTTAAAGAGCAAGTATATAGTATAATTACTAAGAGAGTAACGCTTATAAGTAGCTCTCTAAAATGCTTAAAGAATGCTATAGCCCTTAAAGAGTAAGTATATAGTGTAACTACTAAGAGAGTAACGCTTATAAGCGGCTCTTTAGAATAGTTTAAGATATTATTAGAGTTATAGATACTAATCCTACTTAATAGCCTTATACTAATAATAAGTTAATATAGTAGCGCTCTTGTAGCTAGACTCTGCTTCCTTAGTTAGCGTCTTGTATAGCATAAAGCTAATGCTATAAAACCTCTAAAAGCAGCTATATATAATAAATTAAGCTAGGTATAGCAAGGGGATGCCTTTATTTTGCAAACTAAGTAGCTTGTTTAAAGCTTAGAGGATGCCTATAGCCCTTAAGCTTAAAATATAGGGGAAGTCTCTAACCCTCTAAATAATAAAATAAGAAAAGATTAAGAGGAAGCCTCTAGCCCTTAAGGTTATAGTAAAGAGGCTATCTCTAACCCTTTAGTTAGAAGCTTAGGGGATGCCTCTAGCCCTTTAGGTTAGTTAATTAATAAAAATAAAACACTCCTTTTTAGAGACTATATATATATTCTATTAGGTCTCTGTAAAGAGATCTTAATGCTAGTTTATAATAATAAAGCTATAGGGCATTAGGGAGTTAGCAAAACGCTTTATTAAATTGCTAACTAATACTACTAGCTATGCATAAGAAAAGATATTAAAGAATATATTTGTACTTGTTTTAATTATTAAGTATTAAAGCTAAGGTAGTATTAACCTTATAGTAAACTTACTACGCTTCCTATACTAGACTAACCCTTCTAAGAGCTATTAATAGACTTTATTACAAGACTTCCACTAGTAAAGGGATTAGGATTTAAGATATATAACGCTATTCTTATAATAGTTAACTAATTTATAAAGTATACTATTTACATGCTAATATTAAAGCAATTAAGTAATAATAGTTTAGCTATGCTTTTTATTAATTTAGTCTTTAAAGATTATAGTATCCTAGAAGGCATTATAACTAACTATAGAATAACTTTTATAAGCTCTTTCTAGTAAACCTTCTGCTATAATATTATAACTAAGCGTTAACTAAGCACTATATTCTATCCTTAAATAGATAGTTAGACTAAACAAATAAACTAATTACTTAAGTATTATTTATAAGCCTTTGCTAGCGCTAAATAAACTAATTAGGTTAACCTTTTACTAATAGTGTAATTCACATATAATATAAGCTACTATAGCTCTCTTCGCGAATCCCTTACTAAGGCGCTTTAAGGTTTTACACCTAAAGGCCTGTTATATATAAAGAGAATAACTATTATAATAAATAAATAAGCTAAGTTACATAAAGCGAAGCTATAACACAAACATAAAGAGATATAGAAGCTCCTATAATATATATAAGCTATATAAGCTAAGTATTATAATTAAAAGAGAACACTAATAAAATTTAACATAGGAGACTATATTCTTTTGTTTACAAAAAATATTAATTTATAGTAACTAAGCAAGAAGCTTGCGGCAAAGTACCTAGAACCCTATAAAATTATTAAGTTAATTAGAAATCATAGGTTAGCTTACTATATAAAGCTCCTAAAAGGCATAAGACTTTATAATATCTTTTACATTTTAAACTTAGAATTATATAAGGGAGATCTAGAAAGCATACTAGAAGTAATATAGCAAGTACCTCTCCTCGCAGGAGAAGATCCTTTATATATTATAAAAGGAATTATTACCTATAAGTATTAAGGAAACTAATAAAAGTACCTTATTAAATAGGAAGGTTATAATAACTTAAAGAATACGTAAATACGTTGCTGCGGCTTTATAGATCTATAAGTCCCTTAGGAATATAATTAAAGAATTCTTTAAGAGGAAGCTAGCGTATAGTAATAAGATTAAGAAATAAGGGGGAAGAAGGTTTAAAGGAATTAGAAGTAGGGAAGTAGTAACATTACAGGTATTGTAAAGGATATACGCAGATTAGAAGCATTAAAAATTTTTAATATTAGTTTGTAACATTTAAAATTAGGTAATATAAAGGGAACCTTCTATAACTAAGATAGTCGCAAGCAGAGAGGGTTACCCTATTAGGACTAGAAAGCCACAAGGTTACCTTAGGCTAACAGGATCCATTTGCACAAGCAAGCCTCTGTTAGATTTGCGTTATATAACAAGGTTATTCGCCGCGTATAAGCACTAGACTTATAGCGAGGTATAACCACTAGACTTATGGTAAGGACTAGAGGCATGTAATACTTATAATTATATAGGCATAGACCTCTAACTAGATTAGATAGAAGGGGGCAAGAATTAAGACCATTACCTATTGCTACATACCTTCGAATAAGCCGTGACTTCCTTAATCTCTCACTCTAATATCCCTGACCTATTCATGACAAGTAGTATAGGGGCCTAATTCTTTTGTGTAATTTTATTAAGGCCTTTATAATCTATACACAGGCGTAATTTGCCTCCCTTTTTTAGAACAAAGAGAATTAGGGCGCTAGCAGGACTAATTAAATAATATATCTAGCCTCTCTCCTACGCTATTATAAGGTACTTATAAAGCTCTTCTAGCTCCCTTTCTATAAGGTTATATATTAAACCCTATAGGGGTCTTTAGTCTTCTTTAATTTTAATTAAATATGTGTAACCTTCTAAGGAGGGTAATAAAGCTACCTTTTTAAGGTTAAACACGTCTGTAAAATCTATATAACACTTAGGTAGCTTCTTCACGGGTGTCTTACTGCTTGGTTTCTTCTTAGGTATACTTAGGTCTTTAGGGTCTGTTTCTTTTAGGAATCTAGTGCTAAGCACTAGTATTATAAATAACTCTTTTATCTCTTTACGTAGTTGCTTTATTAATGTAATAACTTTAATATATTATCTTATAATAGGGAAAATCTATTCTTATGTGTACTATAATAACACATGTAGATTTTTATTTCTAAACTAATTTATTCCTAGGAGAAGGTCTTTTAAAGTCTTAGCTATATAGTAGCTTATATAATAAATCTTTTTGTAACCTATGCTATTAAATACTTTATAAAGTATATTAAGTATGCTATAGTATTCTAGTAGCGCATTTGCTAATTCTATTAGCAAATTACTTCTTCTTACCTTTTTCTAATTTATCTTTATTAGTAACTTAGGATAAATAATAAAATAAGTAGCACTAGTGTTAGCTAGCGCTAACTTTACTATTACCTAGTAGTTTCCTAGCCTTAGGGATGCTTTAATATAAAATCTTATGTTAGTCCCTAAAGCTAGGGTGCTTTCCTAGGTATAAGGCTTTTTCTTCTTTATATTAGGTCTAGTAGTGTTTAGATAGGTTGCTAGATTAAAGCGGTTACTTCTATGTATAGTAGTAGTGTGGCTGCTTTTCTTATAAATACTATAGTTAGGTTCTAGGTAATTTAGTTTTATATAGCTCTTTTTTTTACACTTATAATATATAGCCTCCTTTTCCTAGCTTTACTACAAAGTGCTTAGTTAGTTACTACTCTTTCCTTTTAGGTTTAGTAAAGTTTCTCTTTTTAAAGAGTCTACCTAAGTTTTCCTCTTATTATACCTAGAAGAATTATTATAGTTGCTTTTATTATTATTAGATTTATAATAGGAGATGTATTTACTAATAAGTTTATGCTAATCTGCTGCTTGTATATTACTAATTAGGTATGTCTTTAAGCTATAGTTAAGGCCTGTTTAAAAAAGGCCTATCTTATTCTTTGTGTTTAATTAAGAAAGGAGTTTAGCGTAAGTTTATTCCTATTTTTTAAGGAATCTTTTAAAGTTAATATAATTTACTTATTTAAAGCTAATAAGCTTTAACTATATGCTAAGGGAACGGCTCTCTTAATTATCTAGGCCTCCTTTAAGCTAGTTGCAAAAGTTAGTTTATAAGAGGGGATTTTTAATATAATTCTCACGAATTTTTTCTCCTGTAGCCTAACGTTACTTTATAGTACTAGTAAGGCAAGTGCTAGTATATAAGACCTTTGTAAAGTTAGTAGCAAATTAATAAGGATTTATTATAAATTATACTTTATAATTACTAATAAAAGTCTTTAATTAAAGAGTATTCTAGCTACTATAAGAAGGCTGCTTAAGAGAAGCTTATATAAAAGTCTATTACAAATAATATATAGCAGGTGTAATAGGAGCTATAGGTATATTCTCCTTTAGTAATTCTTTATTATTAATATTATATATAAGTTCTTAGAGTTTTTAAAGTTACTACTTCTTCCTTACTTAATTAATATGCTCTTAGAGCGCTAAGATTTTAGTATTATAATTATTACTAATAAGGGTGTCTTTTATAGCTACTATAGGCTCTTACTAACTAAAGGGTGTAATAAGTTATAGTAGTAATCTAAATATAATGCTAGCTCTAGGCATAGCTACAGGTCTTTATATAGATTTAGTGCCTTCTCTAGTAACTTTACTATTATTATATATTAAGTTACAAGTCTATACTATAATAACTTTCTTAATCTAATAGTTTAATATAAATAAAAGAATTAAAATTATTATAAATAGGTTAGGAATATTAGAGTAAGAGATTAAGGAAGTCATAGCTTATTTAAAGGTATATAGTAATAGGTAATAGTCTTAATTCTTGCCCCCTTTTATCTAATCTAGTTAGAAGTCTGTGCCTATATAATTACAAGTGTTACATGCCTCTAGTCCTTGCTATAAGTCTAGCGGTTATACCTTACTATAAGTCTAGCGCTTATATATAGCGAATAACCTTATTATATAACGCGAATCTAATAGAGGCTTGCTCGTGCAAATGGATCCTGTTAGCCTGAGGCAACCTCGTGGCTTTCTGGTCCTAACAATAACTTAGAGAATATATAAATATATTACCGCGACTTTATAAATTTATAAATCCCTTAGGAATATAATTAAAGAATTCTTTAAGAGAAAGCTAGTGTGTAGTAATAAGATTAAGAAATAAGGGGGAAGAAGGTAGAGGAATTAGAAGTAAGGAAGCAGTAATATTATAAGTATTATAAGGGGTATATATAAATTAGAAGTATTAAAAATTTTTAGGATTGTTTTATAATATTTAAATTAGGTAATATAAAGGGAACCTTTTGTAACTAAGATAGTTATAAGCAAAGAGAGTTACCCTATTAGGACTAGAAAGCTATAAGGTTGCCTTAGGCTAATAGGATTTATTTACATAAGTAAGCCTTTGTTAGACTTGCGTTATATAATAAGGTTATTCGCCGCGTATAATTACTAGACTTATAGTAAGGTATAACTACTAGACTTGTAGTAAGGACCTAGAGGCATATAATACTTATAATTATATAGGCACAAACCTCTAACTAGATTAGATAGAAGGGGGTAAGAATTAAGACTATTACCTATTGCTACATACCTTCGAATAAGCCGTGACTTCCTTAATCTCTTACTCTAATATCCCTAACCTATTTATAACAGTAGTATTATATATAGTAAGCGCGGTAAGTAAGAGTTAAAAAACTTACCTTAAGCTTACTTTAGGAGTATATTATATGCTTATAAAAAACACTATATATTTTAGTAATAAAGTTAATTAACCCCTCTTTAAAGGCCTTAAATTAGCGTTAATTAGGGGGTGTGTTACCTATAGTTATATATATAAATCCCTTTAGATAGTTATCTTGCTTTATTACAAAAAGCGCAGTTACTGCCCTTTGCCCTATGCGCTACTAGGGCATACAGGAGCTCTTTTCCGCCTATATCTAGGCTCTCTTTTTCCCTCTCTTTTTCTCTCTCTTTTATATCTATGTATCTAGATAGGTTATACTATCAGGTATTTGTACCAGTGCCTCTTTCGTGCTAGAACAACACCCATGGCATCCCTTGGACCCCACATCCCAAGAACCCAGGCATCCTTCTTTCGTCCCCAATCCAAGAACAGCTTTAACTTAAGAAATTCTGCTATATTATATCAAGGGCGCGGTTATTAAGCATCTAACGTAGCGTATTAAGCATCCACCCTGTGGCTAACTGTGGCTGCAGACATCCGTTACTAGCGATCTATAGTAATTTACATATAAACTACGTAGTTATTATTTATAGCTACTAAAAGCAGAGGAGTTTACTAATTTTAAGGTCTCTGTAAAGGTCTCTGCAAAGGTCTTTAACAAAGGTCTCTAATAAAGGTCTCTGTAAAGGTCTCTAACAAAGGTCTTTAATAAAGGTCTCTGCGAAGGTCTTTAACAAAGGTCTCTGCGAAGGTCTCTGCGAAGGTCTCTAACAAAGGTCTCTGCGAAGGTCTCTAATAAAGGTCTCTGTAAAGGTCTCTGACAAAGGTTTCTGTGAAGGTCTTTAACAAAGGTCTCTAACAAAGGTCTTTGCAAAGGTCTCTGCGAAGGTCTCTGCGAAGGTCTTTAACAAAGGTCTCTGCGAAGGTCTCTGCAAAGGTCTCTAACAAAGGTCTCTGCGAAGGTCTCTAATAAAGGTCTCTGTAAAGGTCTTTAATAAAGGTTTTTATAAAGGTCTTTAACAAAGGTCTTTGACAAAGGTCTTTGCAAAGGTCTCTGCGAAGGTCTCTGCGAAGGTCCTTAACAAAGGTCTCTAATAAAGCTCTCTACAAAGGTCTTTAATAAAGGTTTCTAACAAAGGTCCTAATAAAGGTACTAATAAAGATCCTAATTTAAGTCGCCCTACGAAGGTCTTAATAAAAAAAGCCCTGTTTAACAAAGGGTTTAACGAAGGTTCTAATGCTCTAAAAACGGACGCTGCGGCTCTCTAGCCACAGGGTGGATGCTTAATACGCTACGTTGGATGCTTGATAACCGCGCCCTATATCAATCATCCCGATCAAGCATCGAAGCCACCATCATGAACTCAGAAAACATGGTCCAACTGCAGCTGCCTGACCTTTCAGCCGCGGCTGGCGCTCTAGAGGTGCTTGCTGACAATGTCCGCCGGTGTTCTAACATCCCAGCCTTTGAGGGTGGTGCTGCTTTCCAACGTGCGGTCGATGCTACCACTCGTAGGCTCGATATCATGGATGGTAGATTCGACGCTCTCGAAGCCAAGCTCGATGCCAAGTTCGATGGTATGATGGAACAAATTGCGTTATTGTCACGAAACCTCGGTGCAAAGATAGATCGCTTAGATGTTAAATCTACGGCGTTGTAAGTTGTGACCAGCCTTAGTATTCTGTCTCTCACTCACTGCCTAACACTCTGTCGCAGGGACTGGAACTCCAAAGCACGATCGGCAAACAGCAACATCCTCAACCCAGTGTTACCAGTGACACCATTGCGCAACCCACAGACGGGCAGAGAGATTCCTGATGGCCCAGAAACGTTGACGCAACTGGAAGAATTGTCGAGTGAGTTTGCTCTTGGGACCTTCTGGCGAGTGATGCTAATTTTTTGCCCATTAGTGCAAGAAATGGCCCGAATCCTTGGTGAACTTGGCGAGCCTGTTCCTCGAGCAGAACGAGCGAGAAGGCGATCAGTGAAACTAGCTTTTGGTGTCCATATTCAAGAGGCGTGACGCGAGACGACTGAGACGCTTCAAGAAGTATAACATCGTTCAAATCGAACACGACTATCTGGGAGAAGCAGAGGTCTCACCAACAAAGTTTCTTCTTATGTGCGCTCTCCTTTATTCACTATTTGTCTATGTTATACATGTTACGTCACATGGGCCTTTCAACGATCCGCTTCATTTTTGCCCCGGAAAACCATGATGTGATAAGACTGTCAGGTACCCACGTACTACCTAGTACCAAGCTAGTAGTAGCTAGATACCTATGAATAGAGACTGCTTGAATGTGGACATGGACCAGGGATTTACAATGGACGCGAATCCATTAAGCAAGTTGAAGCAGCCTGACAGGACAAGGCCATGGATGGGACAAGAAAGGTCAACTTGGCAGAGAGCTTTGGCTGCTTACCTTCCTATTCGTTGACGAGAAGGCCAAGGCAAGCCCAGACAGACTATAAATGACCCATGTCCGGCGATGGCGGCGGCACGTTTTTGGGCGACATCTTTTAGCGGCTAAAACAACAGTCCAGAGTGAGATGCCAGACCTGTAGGTTTTTTCACGCAGCCTACTAAACCATTAACGATGACTCCTTGGACTTTCGTTTGCTTGGATAGCGGGACAGACGCTTGATGATACACCGGCCGGTCTTGGGTAGTGTTCTTTCGCAAATGGCACCCAGGACTTTATTCGTCAAATCTTACTCTGGCCCTCATTGACCCCGCCAGTATCGGTGGTTCCATAAGTGGTACGCATGCCACCCTCTTTATTGACTTGGGCGTTCAGTCGTAGTGTTGATTGTCTAATGGCTCTCTGTCTCCTTGCCTGATTAGACATTGCAGAGCCTGTTCAAAAACGAGAGGGCGTCAAGCGTGTCTTCTCGTCCAGCATGTCAAGTTGGATGTCGGAGGGTACGTGCGAGGACGGACGTCGTCGGCTCGGTGCATTTTTGTGCATTCATATCGCGGAGAAGCAATCTGACCGGCGGTGGTGCTCAGGTTCAAGGTCGAGGGAGCGGGAGCGGGAGCGGATGGCGTGTGGGTTGAGCGGCTACCCTCGTCGATTACCACTGACCAGCTGGATGCGGACGATGCGAAGGAGGACGAGGTGGAGACGAAACAAGCAGGTGGTGGGAAACAGGCGGCAAAGGAAGACGACCTAATAATCTTTCATTTTCCCACTTTCATTTCATTTCTTGGCACAATCTGCTCCGGTAGCTCAGGCACACAGCCAATCAGCTCGCGCGGCGACCTGTGACATGAACAGCCCGACGTCCAAGCCAACAGGGTTGAGGACTTAAGTTTTAAGGAGGCGGGGTTGTCGGCTCCCCGATCGCGAGATGAGAGTGGATAATCACTGGACGAATGCAGCATTCCGATCTGTGTGTGCACTACGAATTAGTAACTACTACACGGTCTACACCTACTACACCCACTGTATGCTTCGATGCTTCGCCGTCATTGGGCCCGAGCGGCCGTGATTTGATTTGGATGAAATCGACACGGGACACGGGACACGGGACACGGGACCCTTGGTATCGGCGGTATCAGCCAAGCCGCTTTGGCCCGAGCAGGTCTGCCGCGGCGTTGACTGCTGTTTTGCCAATGCGACCGCGGGCAAAGCAACGATGCAGCACGACTCTGATGCACAGCGAGTCTGATAGCGACTCCGATGGCGACTCCGATGGCGACGCCGATGATAGCGACGGCCGCGTTTCCTGTTCGGCGCCCAAGGCCCCTGTGGTCCTGTGGATGCGCGACAGCCAGAGCCGACTGCAGTTTGCCCCAGTGGCCCCAGTGGCCCCAGTGGCCCCACCGTCGACGGAGTGGCAGGCAGTGGCGGGCAGCTTAGCAGTCCGAACGGCGAAGTGTGGTGGCCCCAGCGTGCTCACCAGTCACCAATGACCACTGACCCGTCGCCTGGCGAGTCACAGTCCCCTTCACCCCCCTATCGTCGAATGCATGTGTACATCCATCAATCAAACTCTCGCCATCACCAATCTTGAGGCCACCTGCACCAGGCTGCGTCGGGCCATTCACCATCCTCCCTACACTGTGCCTTCTTGTCCCTCCTGCTTGTCTTGAGTCCTGCTACTGGCCAGCTACCCACCCCTCCCATCGAACCCCTCGACGCTGTTTCGCAACACCTGCGACTGCTACAAGGCCTGATCTGCGATTCACGTCAGCTCGCTTAATCAGGGGAGCATCAGAGGGGAGGTTTGCCAGGTTGCGGGCAGCTTTGCCTGGCCTTTTCCCAGCCCGTGTCCCGGCCTGTGTCCCAGCGAAACCCCATCACACTTCTCTCGCCGGTTCCCAGCGACAAGCGAAAGGAGGAGGACGAAGACGACGCAGAGAAAAGAGAACAGAGACACGGAAACAGCACCAACGCATCTCAACCCATCTCGAGACGCAGCGTTTCCCTCTCTCCTCCTGTGACCGACCGACACCATGGCCGACCCTTTCGCACCGCGCTCGATGAAGCGCAAAAATGTCAAGGGGCTGGCCTTGACACCCGCCGCCCCGCGACCCCCGCCAACTGCGGAAAGCTGGGGCGCCGATGGCGGCAAGGACGACAGTAAAGATGAGCAGCTGGAGATTGGCATCGAATACAAGCTTGACCTCAGACCCGAAGATCTCGAGATACTCAAAGAACTTGGCTCCGGAAATGGAGGCACCGTCAGCAAAGTGAAGCATCTCAGCACAGGCACCATCATGGCCCGCAAGGTGAGCAGCTCCGGACGACGAAAACGAAACCCAGGGGCAAAGGCTAACGCGAACCACAATCTGCAAGATCATCCACGTCGAAGCGAAGAAAGAAATGCGAAAGCGTATCGTGCGCGAGCTACAGATTATGCACGGATGCCATTCCGACTACATTGTCAACTTTTACGGCGCTTTCCTCAACAGCAACAACGATGTAATCATGTGCATGGAATATATGGATGTGGGGTAAGAACCGCAGCAGGAACCCCCGTTCTACCTGCCATGTGTATGTCGCATTCAGGCATCGTGACCAATCTGACCAAGTCATCTTTTTGCACCGACAGGTCTCTCGATCGAGTATCAAGGGTGTTTGGTCCGGTGCGGGTTGATGTGCTGGGGAAAATTGCCGAAGCCACCCTCGGAGGATTGACATATCTCTACTCGAAACATCACATCATGCACAGAGATATAAAGCCGTCCAACATACTTGTCAACTCCCGCGGGTCGATCAAGCTCTGCGATTTCGGCGTATCAGGCGAACTCATCAACTCCATCGCCGATACCTTCGTCGGCACCTCGACCTACATGGCCCCCGAACGCATCCAAGGCGAAAGATACACGGTCAAATCAGATGTGTGGAGTTTCGGTCTGACTGTGATGGAGCTGGCCATAGGCAAATTTCCCTTTGGGAGCAGTGAAAACTTGGCCGAAGAGGACTGTGCCCCTGTGGGCATTCTTGATCTCCTGCAGCAGATTGTGCATGAACCGGCGCCTCGATTACCCAAGAGCGATGCTTTCCCTAGCATTCTCGAAGACATGATTCAAAAGTGCCTCTACAAACAACCTGACCAAAGACCCACGCCTCAGGAGCTTTTTGTAAGTACTTCTCACCTTCTCCTTTTTCCCCCTTGTCTCATTTGCAAGACTGCTCGGAGAGGAAGTCGTCTCTGACCCTCCTGACAAGGACCGAGAGCCGTTTGTGCAAGCTGCCAAACGAACGCCAGTCAACCTGAGGGAGTGGGCGGTCGGCATGTTGGAGCGAGACAACCGAAAATCACATCTCGCCTTGCAGCTGTCACCTGCTACGCAAGATCTACGCCGGTCAGGCGACACGGATGACCGCTCCGTTCCCACGCCGACGTCTGGCGAAATTCCCATCGCCGGCGGTGTAATCATGTCGCCCAGAGACCATCGTGGAGGAACCGTGGCCGGTCGTGCGCCGGCAACGGCCCATCATCCAGGCATGGGCTCTCGCGTGGCAACCACAAACTCGGTGCCCCAAGCCTCCCACTATTCCGGGGCATCTGGCTCGGTGAGCGCCAGTGCAGCAACCTTTAGTCTCCCGGTCCGGCCTGGCCCGCCAGGAAACGCAATGTACCCAACCGCAGCACGACGACAAAACCCGGACGATTATCGCCGAGAGTCTCGACGACAGGCCACGTTTGGCCTGCCTGCTCACCCCAATCCAAACTATGGCTTGTAGAGAAGTCGGATCCGGTCCGGGGCAGCCTGGGGCGGGGAAGGGGGGAAGTGGGAAGAAGGAGAAACCAAAAACACATGCATCGGAAATCAGGATAACAAAAACGCAAAAACGCAAACGGCATCAGGGAGAGAGTGGGCAGTCTTTTTTCTTTACTTTACTCTTCTTTACAGCCCACGACACCACCCCAAACGCTGCACCAAGAGATGTCATGAGAGTTCCAGCGTAGTAGCATCATCACATCACTCGGCGCATTTGATTTTCTATAGTAAATTACCTAGTAAGCCAAAAATTTTGTCCCTCACCCTTATGCTCACCCCCTCCCCCTTCCTTTCCGTTCCTTTCCCCCCCTTGTAGCCCTCAGCCCCCCACATGCCTGCCCTCGAAGCCACGCTCCAAGATGGCAACCAGCTCATCCAAGCGTCGCACGACCAAGTCCGTACACGGATGCTCGGCCAACTCCCCATTCGCCTCATTCGCCAGCAGGACCGTCGCGGCGCCGGCCCGCCTCCCGGCCAGCATGTCGTCGAGCGAATCCCCGACCATGATGAGCCCGCTCGCGTCGAGCCCCAGACTCCACAGGCTCGCGATGTGCAGTATCCCGGCCGGGTCCGGCTTGGGCGGGGCAAACGCCCTCGTCACGACGGGGTCGAACACGGTCCCGGCGAGGTGCGTGTCGAGGAGGTGCCGGACGGGGACGTCAAAGTTGCGCGTGCAGATGGCCTTGGGGAGGGCCCGGGCGTCGAGGTACCGCATCAGGGCGGCGAGGCCCGGCTGCGGGGTCTGCGAGGCCATGGCCCGGCGCTCGATGGCGCGGATGGCCTCGTGGGCGGGGGGTTGTTGGGCGGCTGGCAGGGCGGAGATGTGCTGGAGGATGTCGGTCTGGGGGCCGATGTTGAGGGCGTGGCGCATTTCGGTGAACATGTGGTTTTGGGGTTCGCAGAGGGTGCCGTCCATGTCGAAGACGATGCCGCGCAGCGGCGGCGGCGGCGCACCACCTCCTGCTCCGGCTCCTGCTCCTGCTCCTCCCACGGCGGCGGCTGCTGCTGGCTCGACTTGGGGCGTTGCATCGGGCTTGTGCGTCGGCGGC
>SRQA01000628.1:0-19197 GCA_018360365.1 Claviceps citrina | reverse complement strand
GGGAGTGGAGGGGCCACCGGGGGGGTGGCGAGGGCGGCGGCGTGCTGGGCTTTGTGCAGGGGCCCACGGGGGGGACAATCGTGACGGCCGGCGATGACGGGCTGGCCTTGGTGTTTGAGGCCTGAGCTATCGGCATTGTAAATGGCCGTCACATACACACACACACAGCATGCGAAGATGGCCCATAATAAAAAGAAGGGGAAAGGGTGGGGGGGGGCAAAAACATGTCTAACTGCGCATAATACTCCGTGGTATTTTGCCCGCCTCTTTTTTGAATTCACAACGCTACCAAACAAACCCGCCGCTTTTTCCTGGAAACATCGCCAATGTTGAGATTCCTCTTCTCTACCCACGCCTTCCCTCCATATATCAAGTGTACAAAAAAAAACAAGTCTTTTTGTCTCCGCAAAAAGAAAACGCCCGTTGATGTTGAATTCCAGATCTAAAATGAATAAAAGAAGCATGTATGCCGAGCGGATGGTTGAAGAAGAAATCTGAGTCGGACTCTTATAAATCAAGATGGGGGAAATAACATGAAGAAAAAGAAAAGAAGAAACGTTGAAGAATTCATCGGCAATGGACATGAAAATCGTGCGACGAAAATGTCGTCTTTCGTGGGGGGGGAGAAGAAGAAAGTTGAAAAGTTGAAAAGACCTGCGTGAAGGGAAAAAACGTCTCTAGGTCTATATCGGTGCGCATGATAAGTACTATACACCCGTGCCCGAATTGGTCAACTGTTAGAGAGGTACATGTTGAAATATATATGGCATGGCTCCATAATAAAGCGTCCCAGGGAGAGGGACATTCTGGGTCATGTATCATGACTGAGTGGTGGTGTCCTCCACAGGGGGACAAGTGCAGAAGAGGTTCGTGTCACCATAGGCTATCAAAGCATGTTAGCAGGTCAACCTTTGCAAAGACAGGCAGGCATTCACGACTCACTGTCATCGACACGGGTCACAGTGGGCCAAAACTTCCTCTCCATCAACCAGGGAAGAGGGTAGGCGGCCTTTTGACGCGAGTACGGACGGTCCCATTTGCCCTCGCCATCGCCCAGGATCAGGTCCTTTTGCGTATGGGGGGCGTTGCGGAGGACGTTTCCTTGCCGAGGCTGCTTGCCCTCCTCGATTTCGCGAATCTCCTGGCGGATACTGACCAGAGCATCGGCAAATCGGTCCAGCTCCTCCTTGCTCTCACTCTCCGTCGGTTCAATCATCAGCGTGTTGGGCACAGGCCAGCTCATAGTCGGGGCATGGAAGCCGTAGTCCTGCAGTCGCTTGGCGATGTCAATGGCCTCGATGCCGGCAGTCTCGCGGAAGGGACGGGCGTCAATGATGAACTCGTGCGCGCAACGGCCCTTGTCGTTGGTGTACAGAATGGGGTAGTGGTCCTTGAGACGGGCAAGGAGGTAGTTGGCAGTTAGCAGAGCCATGCTTGTGGCCTTGCGGAGACCCTTGTCACCTAGTGAGGGGGACAAGATTAGCATCACACCAAACAGAGTGTCATTTGTTCAATCAGTGCGTGACGGAAACGCGAGAGAGAGAGAGAGAGAAACCTACCCATGGTCGCAATGTAAGCCCAGCTGATGGGCACAATGCTGGCACTTCCGAACGAAGCGCTCGAAATAGGAGTCTGGCTATCCTTGTGAGGCAAGAAGGGCTCCAGGTGAGACTTGACGCAAATGGGGCCGACACCAGGACCACCACCGCCGTGCGGAATGCAGAAGGTCTTGTGGAGGTTGAGATGGCAGACATCGGCGCCGAGCGCTCCTGGAGACGTCAGCCCGATTTGGGCATTCATGTTGGCGCCATCCATGTAGACTTGGCCACCATGCGCGTGGACAATGTCGCAAGCCTGGCGAACACCAGGCTCGAACACGCCATAGGTACTGGGATAGGTAACCATGAAGGCACCAAGCTCCTTTTCATGCTTCTTGCACTTGGCCTCGAGATCCGCAAGATCCAGGTTGCCGGTGACGGTGTCGCACTTGACGGGGACCACACGCATGCCGGCCATGGCGGCAGAGGCCGGATTGGTGCCGTGGGCAGAGACGGGAATCAGGCAAATGTCCCGCTTGGGGCCGGGCTGCTGCTCGTGGTACTTGCGGATGGCTCGCAGGCCGGCAAATTCACCCTGGGCACCCGAGTTGGGCTGCAGCGAGGTGGCATCCATGCCAGTCAGGGCAGCGAGCTGAGCAGACGTCGCGCTGAACAGTTTCTGGTATCCCTTGTAGCTGCTGACCGGGGCGTGCGGGTGGATGTTGGAGCTCATGTCATGGCCAATGAGTTCCATCTGGGTGGTTCCGTTGAGCTTCATGGTGCACGAGCCCAGGGGTATCATGGAGTGGACGAGAGACAGGTCCTTGGATTGCAGCTGGTAGATGTACCGGAGCATTTCCGTCTCGCTGTGGTAGGTGTTGAAAACGGGATGAGTCAAGTAGCTGGACTCTCGGCGGACAATGTCGGGCATCTCCTTGACAAGCTCCTCCAGGGACGGTTTCCAGCCCTCGGTCCAGAATTTGTTGGCAATCTCCAGCTTACGATCGGTGTGGTTTTTCTTGGCCACAGCCTGCAAGGCCTCGACGATTCGAACATAGGTATCAAGGTTGAACGTGGTAGAGACGGCAAGAACAACCTCATTCTTGGTCCAGGCCTTGCCACTGCTGACTCCTCGCCGGAGGAGTTCCTTGCGAAGAACCTGGCAGGCGTCGGGCTCCTGGAAACTGACAGTCACCGTGTCGGACAGAACACGGCCCTTGGGGTCGAGAGTGGCAGTGGAGACGGTGAGGCCGTAGTGCTGCGCGGCAGACTGGATCATTCGGGAGTGGCGGAGGTTGTTCACAGCCATCTCCTTGAGCTGGGCGGGGCCATGGTAAACGGCATACATGGCGGCCATGTTCGCAAGGAGGGCCTGGGCCGTGCAGACATTGCTGGTGGCCTTTTCGCGACGGATGTGCTGCTCTCGGGTTTGCAGGGCCAAGCGCAGAGCGCGCCCTCCGGTGCGGTCCTTGGAAACGCCAATGATGCGGCCGGGCAGACGTCGCTTGCTGGAGTCCTTGACGGCCATGAAGGCAGCGTGGGGGCCGCCGAAGCCCAGGGGAACGCCGAATCGCTGAGAGTTGCCGAACGCAACATCGGCGCCCCATTCGCCAGGGGGCGTCAGAAGGGTCAGAGCAGACAGATCCGTGGCGACGCTGAAGAGTGTGCCTTGCTTATGGGCAACGTCGGCCAGCTCCCGGTAATCGCCAACACCACCGTTGGTGTCGGGGTACTGGGCCAGAACACCAACCAGGTCATCGCCAAGATCCTGGATCTTCTGCACCGCACCGGGAGCGGACAGGTCCAGGACCTCGAGGCGGATACCGAAGCCCTCGGCCCGGCCATGCATCACCCGGATGGTGGCATCGTGGACGAGGTGAGAAACAACATAGGTCTTGCCGGGTCGCTTCGCACGAGAGGTCGGCAGATTGCTCAAGGACATGGTCATGGCCTCGGCGGCAGCGGTACCTTCGTCGAGCAGACTGGCATTGGCGATAGGCAGGCCAGTGAGGTCGCAGATCATGGTCTGGAAGTTGAGCAACGACTGGAGACGACCCTGGCTGATCTCAGGCTGGTAGGGCGTGTAGCTGGTGTACCAGGCAGGGTTCTCGAGAATGTTGCGCTTGATGACTCCCGGAATTTCGACGGGATAGTAGCCGCCACCGTTCATCCAGGTGTGAATCTCATTCTGGGCATGCATGGCCTTGAAGGCCGCAGCCACGCCAGACTCGCTGTACGTCTTGGGCTGGATGGTCTTTGTGGGCGGCAGCATGATGTCCTCGGGGATGACCTGAGCAACAAAGTCTTCCAAGGAACCGACGGCGGGGACCAGCTGCTCAAGCATGGCCGGGATGTCCTCGTCGCGAGGCCCGATGTGTCGTGCCGTGAAGTCCGTCCATGGCTCAGGATTCTCTGCACGCGTCTTCTGCATGTCCAGGTAGGCAGGATCCTGACGGAGGGCGTCCAGCGGAGGCCTGCGAGCGCCCGCAGCAGAGCTGGAGCTCGCGAGCCTGCTGGACTGCGCGAAGCATGGGGCGACGGCGGAGCGAGCAAAGGCAGCGCGGCTAACAACCGCGGCAGAAGCCCGCAGAGGCGCCCCTCGGGCCAGAGCCAGTCTCGAAGCCATTGCGTGCGAGCCTGCGGCAGATTCCGGACGATGCCGTGTGACGTATCAGGCGGACCGGGCCCTCGTACTGTTGAGAGAAGCCTCAACGTGCCAGTTGATGATGCGTGATACTGGAGGGGTGCTTGTGTTGGCCAATGAATCCAGATAAACCCTCCTCAAGCCGAAAGTCGGCGGCGGTGCTGGTCTGGTTTCTGGGTGATGGTCCAAAGCATCTAAAGCCGAGGGCAGCGGCGGAAGCGACGGTGGGTGGCGAAACGGACCACTCTGTAGTTGCACTGTCCAGCTTCCAACTGCGCACGCAGACGGGTACGCAACAGAGAGGAGAGCAGGATGAAGAGGAGGGAGAAAAGCATGGAACTGGATTGCGGTCAAGACGGAAGATAAAAGATAACAAGATGGCCCGGCGGGCTTCTGGCAAATCTGTGACCAAACCTGCCAGACAGACAGCTGGCTCGCACCGCCCGGCCGGCCGGCTGCCAAGTGCCCGTGCTTTGTGGCGACGGTGTGAATCCTGCCTTATCGGCTAGTGCAGGCATTCTTTTTTTTTTTTTTTTTTTTAGCCCGTCGCCCCTGCCATCTGCTCGTCAGTGGTCACCCTGCACGCCAGATATGATTGGGCAAAGCCTCGAAAATGCCAGCGCTGCATTGAGGGCCGAGGCGGGGCCCCCTAATTTCGTCGTCATGCGCTCGCATTGGTCAGGCCCAGCCAATCCTATCGGGAGACCGGAGCCGGTAGGCTGGGAATTTTTGTCGCGCACTGCCTCTCAAGTTCTCAATACGCTCTTGACTCTTGACCACCTCCAAACACCATCTCCACGGCCCCAAGTCGCCCTATTTTACTACTTTACGTAACCCACGACTTTGACCTGCCCGACAAGGCTCCCCTCCTCTTTGGCTCTTTCTCCTTGGTCCCCAACGCCAATCCCAATCCACCAAATACCCGTTCGTTCACCATGTTTGGAGGATGTACGTGTCTTGCGCCGCAACCTCCCACCTACCCATGAAGCAATGGGGACAATGAGAATGGGGGCAATGAGTCGAGTCGAGTATAGCAAAAAACAGGCTGACAGCACATTTGACAGTCGCGCCCCCGCAACAGTCCCCCGAGGAGATCCGCGCCATGGAGGCCGAGGCCATCTTCACAGTCCAGCAGGTTGTCGCGACTGCATTCATGCTGTACCTGTGTATGTGTTCTTTTTTTTCTTGGGCACCATTTCTCAAATGCACGCAGGTGGATGAATATCAGGTGTCGTTTGCTGATGGAATGGTGCATTGCAGCTCCCTTTGCCATCGACATGGCCAGCAGGATCTTTTAGACGCCGTGACTTGTTTTTGTCGAAGAGGGCCGATATAGACGACGGAGATTGCTGGGTTCTGCCTCTTCATCTTGGAGATGCAAGAGACCCCAGACTAGACAGGGCGACGAAAACGCTTTCTATGCCGTGCCGGTAGACGCTGTCCGACGGGGACAGTATATCCCGCATTCTGCGTTGAGGAAAACCGGTTCCAATATCACGATGACGACCCGGTGTGCCTGCGAAACTGCTAAATAGGCACAGCTGGCTGCATGCTGGTGTACAATATAGATTTGAGCTAAAAATTTTACTAGACAGGAACATGTGAGCACGGGGTATCCGGAAATCATCTGTACATGTGTAATACAACAGTCGATGCGCGGACACACCGATTGGTTTAACCTAATATTGAGCTACGAGGTCACTTGTCTGCATGTTAGAGCGCGGCTTAATTGTTCGTTGGTACCCGACGCCGGAGTCCAAGGTCTCGACAAACATGAAATATTGGCAATCATCGCAATGGTCTGCCTCGTCGCCTTGCTGCGAAAATAGAAGAGGTTTCTCTTTTTGTTCTCCATGTTGTCATGCCCTTTGAAGTACCTCCGAGCTGAACTCTACACAAAAGTACGTGGCATGTCGGCATATCGACCATAACTGACGACGAGATTCTGGGGAAAGTCTCTCCATGCGTCTGAGACGCCCCTATGCCAGCCATTATTTCTCCTTATATTTTCTTCTGCCTATCCGCGCCGTCATCTTGCCTTGAAGTTTCCATGACGACTCTTTTCCCAATGCTCAAAGTCAAGACCAAGAGCTTCCACCTCCTTTTTCAAGTGCTGGAGTTGCTTTTCATAATCCTCGAGTACCTACGTCTGTTTGTCAGCGTGTGCGTTCCAGGAATTCCCGTGTGTAAACCAGCAAGAACGGGAGTTTTTGTGTAAAAAAGAGCACGTACCCTCTTCGCCTTGGCCTCAGTCTCCGGGTCCAGGCCCTCCCCGTCTTGGCCGGCAGGTTTATCGAGCTCCTTGTTCAAGCGATCCGAGTATCCCCTCAGGACAATCAGCCGACTCCACAGCTCCTCCTCCCTGGCCCCCACAGCCGGGTCCATGACCTCCCTTTCCAACGTCTGCAGCCTGTTTTTCAGATCGTCCTCGTCACCGCTCAGGGCATAGCCCCGGTTGCGCAGAATCTGCACCTTGGCCGCCAGGGCCAGGCACCTCTCGCTAATGGCAATCTGCCGTCTCCGGGCCGCCATGGCGCGTACCTCGGTCTCGAGCTCGTGGCGCTGCAGTATGGCGTCGAGACTGCCGTTGATCTGATGCAGGCGCGTGTTGAACTCGGAAATGGCCCGCTTCTGCGTCTTGAGACGGTCTGCGACGCCCGTGTATCCCGAGCACAGGACGGGCATGTACCCCGGGGCGGGCTTTTTCTGCAGCGCTTCCTCCCACTCGTTGGGATCTTCGTGGGGCTGAGGCTTGTAAAAGGGGACGTGAGCCTCGTCGACCTTGTTGTAAAAGTAGTGCTTGAACACGCAGCTCGAGCTGGCGGGGTCCCATTTTTCGGTGACGAGCTTGATCTGGTCGAGGATGGGTTTCTGATCTGAACGACTTGATTAGCATGCTTTGTCTTGGTTTAAGAAAGGGTCGGGACGGAAAGGGGAAAATGGGGGGAGCTGGAAGGGCGCGCGGGCAAGCTCGCCGAGAGGTTGAGAGGTTGAGACATACGAGGCGTCTCCTTGCCAGGTTGCCATAGGGAGCTTGACAACTGAGCTTGTGATTGCGACAAGGCCGGCATTTGCGGCACCTGCTGTTGCTGTCCGATGAGGGAATTGCCCGTCACGTTGGTCTGCTGGCCGCCCAGGGCCTGGCCAAATACGCTGCCCGTCTGCTGAGCAGGCTGAGATTGCTGCGCAGGTTGTGATTGAGCGAAGAGACTCCCAAAGCCCGACGGCTTGGGCTGGCCGAACAGCGACATGGTGGGCGCAAGTCACAGAATCCGCTGGGAGATTCGCGCCACGAGTGTGAGTTTTACCCGGCGGAAGTGAAAGGTATCGACTACGACCCGGTTGCGTCTGGATGGCCGCTTTCTTATTCTTTTTGTGCCGCGCGCCGCCGGCCAAAAGGTGGTCGGGGTGGTCGGGGTTGAGGCTGTCGCCGAGTTTTTGTTATTTTGTTATTGCTGCGAGCCCAGGGTGAGATGGAGATGGCCATGGGCTGGCCGCTGCAGCACTGTAGCGTGTGGGGAAGGCCCTGTTTTTTATTGGCCCACACGCACCAGCAGCCAGGCCTCCTCCACCTCGGCCAATCGGCGAATCACAGAGGGCCAATTCCAACCTCACCTCAAAGTGCAAGTGGTCCAACGGAATCACACCAAGCTCCCAAACAACCTCACTCTTGTGCCTCTCGACCACCCCCAGACGCAGTTCCCTCATAAGCAGGCAAGGCAACATGGCGACCCGACGAGCTCAGTACGTTCCCTCAAGGAGCCCCAACTCGTGCCCTCCTCTTTCTCCCGGTGGATTGAGCGAGCCTTTCTCGGGCCCGAGTTCTTGCACCTGTTGCAGCAAAAATGGCCAAAACGCGCCAACGTTTCTTTGCGGCTAACGACCGAATTGCAGGTTCCATCAGGAAGTCCTCATCGACACCACACCGCTCCCCGACAGCATACCCGCGGTCAAGGAGATTGGCGCCAGCTCTGCGCCCCTCCTATCGGCGTCGTTCTTCATCGGCGCACGATGCCGCGACTACAATGATGATTACATGCAGTGCAAGACGGAGAATCCCGGTCGCGGCGAGTTTGACTGCATGAAGGAAGGCCGTCGGGTCACTCGCTGTGCGCAAAGCGTGTACGTTGGGAGGCATTTTTCCTTCTTCCGTGGCTCCCCGTGCAAGAACTCCATGTCAAGCCAGGGGGCAGCCAAAAATCATGAGAAGGAAAGAAAGAGAAAAGAATGTTCAAATCTTGAAAATTGGAAAACAGATGACAACGTCTCATGTTTTTTTTTTAAAGAAGAAAGTTACAACTAAAACTGCTGACGCACCTTCACCGGAAACAGACTTAAAGACATTAACACGCACTGCTTGGCCGAGTTCCGCAAGCACTGGGAATGCCTCGACGATCGAAACCAGCAGCTCTGGCAGTGCCGCCCTGCCGAGTGGAAGTTGAACAGGTGTGTCTTTGAGAACCTGGTAAGTGGAGGGGAAATCAAAGCGTTTTGTGTGTTTCCTTTTGTCTTTTTTCGGCCGACTTGATCCAGCGAAGTCGTACGAGCTAGAAAGAAGAAAAGCGAGAAAACTGCCTACACTGATTGCATTCGTCCTTTGTTGCCACGAAAACATGTTTGCTGACGCGGAGGGGGGGGGTGGGGGCGGCGCAGAAATTGGAAAAGAAGATCCCAGATCAGCCCACGAATGTGACGCCCGTGGAGCTGCGGCCAAAGCAAATCTTTGCAGATGTCCGCATTAGTCCTGGTGATGGCAAGCCGTTTTCTGCGGGACAGTCCGATGCGTAGCGACAGGGAGGATTTTCGTGAAGGGATTGGCGAGACGACGTTGTGTGGATTTATTTTACTTGCAGGTCCGACTGAACAAAACATGTCCCCTCGTGATGCAGTGAATGGTCTATCGTCTCATGACTGGTGGTGGATGAGTAGAACGTTTGTATCTCGCAAAACACGTCCTGCTGGAGTAGATGACGCAAATATGCGCGCTTTTTTTTTTTTTTTTTTTTTTTTTTTTTTTTTTTTTTCTTTTTTCTTTTTTCGCCTCCTTATATTGGTCCTCTTGGCTTTGGATGCGCCCCCGCTGCTTGCGAATCCCATCACAGGTGTCAGGGAGCTACGATCTACACACATTCCCGCACAAGGTGTACTCGCTTCCGCGATCGCCAATTGAACATCCTGGCAGGAATCTCTGAGCAGACCTGACTCAGACATGGCTCAGATCCAGCCCGGTCACTGATTCAAGCTCGGGTAATCAAAGCCAGGGTTGATTACGAGCCTCCTACTCCTTCCATACCCCCGAAGCTACCCTACGCCCATCATCGTTCCCAATCCCGACCTCTGTTCTGTGGTGGCGATTTGCGGTGAACAAATCCACGACTTCTGAAAAGCAGGGAAAACGTCATGTTCCTCTCCGCCACTTTGCCCGGAGAATATCGCGCTGTATGTACGTACATATACATGCTACGTGGTCAGAATCAAGAAAAAAGGCCACCCTATTACAACCCTTCTCGACGCAGGGATCCAAAGACGGCGACCCGAAAAGACGCGCGTGCATTTTTTGAAACTCGATGGATCCCGCCCCATGGGTTGGCCCTACATACGAACCCAAACGCTGCTTTTGTTTTGGGCTGCGGTCCGGGGTTGATGATATGTAGAGTTGGGCAGGGGGGGGGGGGGGGGGGGGGGGGGGGGGATCTGGAATAATGAACTTGCCTCTTCTCTCTTTTCTCTATCTTGTTGTTGCTGCAACGTCGGTGAACGTACATGCAAGTACCTAGTAAATGAAGGGGGTTCAAGACCTTGCTTTCACACTTTTGCTCTGACGAATGGATTCGGAGCTTCATTCCTTTTGGGTGTGGATGCTTTTTCACGTTGTTTGCTTGGACGGAAACCGTGCGAGATGATGCACGTGTCAAGGAAAAAGGGATATATCCGTACAATGCCAGGTTTCGTTGGCAAAGCGCCATCCGGAGTAAGAAAAAAAAAAGACAATAAAAAGAAAATAAAAAGAAAAAGAAAACATGCATCATCAGATCTTAGAGCTGCCGGGCAACTGGTTTTTTTCCCCCACGGCCGACTCCCCTCGCCGCCAATACGACGAGCCACGTCGGACAAAGCGGCAAGAAATGCTACGATGTACGCATACGCATCAACTGCCCTATTCGTTCCCCATTCTTCGCCACCTCCGGTCGGCTCCCAAGCCCATTTTCAACGGCAAGGACAACGCGACGCGTCGCTTGCGAGAAGGTGGCAAAATGCAGGAGGCAGAAATGCAGATACATACAATACGTGGTGGCGAGCGTGTGTCTTGTGACGGCAGATGCAGGGTGGCCATTGATGACTTCGTGAAGGGCGTCAAAAAGAGGCCGTTGGGCGCGAAAAAAAAAAAAAAAAAAAAAAAAAACTGTCGTGCCCAAAGATGACATTGTACACGCCAACTCTGCCAACAGGAACCGGCCAAATCATGGTCGTGAGGTTTTTCAGAAACTGTATCATGTCCGGGTTTCATGGCCGCCCAGTTGCAGTTGCGGTCGCTGTTTCAAGCGTCCCCGCGTCATGCTGCGAAACGTCAAGCTCGAATGCATCGGCACCCTACCCCTTCTTGACGTGAAGGAGACCATGATGGTTGTCTGCCATGCGAAAACCTGGATCTGTCTCGGCAAAGTGTGTTGTTTCGTAAAAGCCAGCCAAACGCCAAAAGTGGCACCTTGTGACGTTTTGCCTAATGCAGCTGATCGGTTTCCGTGGACGGCGGACGCCAATATTTTACCTCTTTTTTTTTTAAAAAAAAAAGGAAAAGAAAAAAACACTTGGTCCATGCCCAACACAAGCTCACCCTGCCATCCTACCATCCCATCATGCTGGGCCACTTCCGCCGCGGGCTAAAAATGCCAAGGTTAGAGAAAATTACCCGGCCGGCAAGAAGAAACGTCGGACAAGGCAGGGTACATGAGGGACTTCCGGTTCCGCGGAGGACTGGTTCGGTCTTCCAGTCGCTACGCTACATACGCATCGAGATAGCAACGCAACATAAATGTGTTGCCTGCCTGCCCGGCATTGCAGACTGTACAACAAAAGGTGTGGTTGTCATGATTTCTACTCGAGGCAAAACACCAACCTTCAGTACTACGCTGCTGTGTCCGGTTCGTCAACTTCTCCGAGATGTTTCCTCGAGCTCAAGGTCACATCACGATAATTCAGCACCTGACAAGCGCCCTATGACAATGCTCGGCACAACGGAAGCGGGGTGTCGGAGATGGCTCCTTGGAGTCTCGCAGTCTCGCACAAGCCGCGGTCTCCCAAGTCCCGATCTCGAGACCATGAACAGCGCATCTAAGAGCCAACCCGAGCCTTCTCATTTCTGTTGCATTAATTTCCAGCGGAAGATTCCCAAGTGTGGGGTAAAATTATATAATTCCGGTCGCTGAATGATCTATGCTGTGGCATTGTCCGTTGCTGCCAAATCACCGACAACAACAACGGACGGCGCTTTTCTGCAATGAAGTTAGTAAATTATAATACATCATGCGCTCGAAACGACATTAGGCTATATTCACTCCAACAATGTGGCGAGTCGAACCTCATACTGCCTTGATTAAATCCTGTGGGAATAAATTGATGAGCCGGGCCATTACTCGAGGGTTTGATTATGGCGAATCTGCGCTGTTCCTTGTTGCTTTTGGCCAAGATCGGATAACAAATAGCCATCGTTTGGCGACCCCTGAAGATGATGACGCAGCTAGCCGTTCCATTTGTATTGCAATTCCTGCTTTGTTGGATGGCCGCCCGGCCAACGAATGCCAGGCGAGCAGTCCCGCGTGGTACAAGGCGTCGCACAAGCCAGTTGCATTTGAAACAATGTCGCGTTTGTGAAGGACAAAGGGACGACATGCCAAAGACAAAGCAAGAAGTTGCAACGAAAAGCAAGGAGGTGCACGCCTTTGACGAAAGTGGCGAAGAGCGTGGCGGCTGTGGCCAGCTGACAGACAGCCGGCTGACATAAACCGCCCCCGCTCACTAAAGGCTGAAAGGGTGGCTATGACGGCCTCCGGTTTCGGCACAACCAGCCTTCGCCAATGACGGAGTGTGTAGTGTAGACATGTAGCCAAAAGAAGACGTTGACGGACACTCTGTGAATATGTCACGCGCGAGCTCCATCCTCAATTCCTCGATTCCTCGTGGAGTCGTGGCGAGACCTTCATTCGCAACACTAGTTTTGTGGCTGGAGATGGATGATCAAGGCCACGGAACACGGAGCGGGCCAAGTCACACCCCACTGGCTGCGAGATGAGTATGGTTTCAGGGACGACGATCCCCACACGACATGGGGCCTAGTGGCTTGTTTAGTGGGACGCAGGTCAATGCAGGCTTCGGGGTTGGTCGCTTGGAGGCTGGATAGTCGATGCCTACTAGTCTCTAGCCTCTAGGTCCTGATCGCAGTGATCACTGATCGGGCAAGACCTGGCAAAGACACGGAGATTGAAAGGCAAACGGGGAAGGGGCGGACAGACATCAGATGAACCTCTATGGCCATGGACGACTTCTTCGCGAGATGATGCCGTGAAGAAGGATAGAACCAGGTAATTGTCTCGTCGTGGAGCGCCGCGATAACAAACAGGCAGATGGTTTGTTCAAGTCACCAACCTCCGACGGACTAGGTATACTCCATGATGCCTTACATGGCATGTCCGTTGCAAAGGTCTCGAGGGACTCTTGGATCGTTATCCTCGCATTGGTCAGGTAGGTATTCTACAAGGCACGTAATTCGAGGCAAAAATACTAGGTACCTAGTAGGTACTTGACTTTCGTCGACTGTGGCTCCTCCCTTTTCCTGAATCGCCTGCATCTACAACATACTCTTTTCCGAAATTTCCTCGTTCAATCTCGACTAGTCCAATTATTTGATGGGTTCAGCAATGAGCTCGTCGTCGCCAACAACCCAAACCTTGTTACACCCGTTGGTAAATGTATGGTAAATGTACCTATGCTATGTATGTGTGTACTACCTGAATGTGAGCCATGATTGTGAGTCGGTTTGTGCGTACTCGCCCTCACAGCCCAGTGCCCACCCACGACACGAGGATGATCTAGATCTGTTCGTCGCGTTTGTTAGTGTTCCAGACTGAACAATAAGCGAGGAAAGATTGCAGGAACTGTTTGTAAGAGGACTTGAACCCAGGCTGACCAGAGCACCGCCACGCGTGTTTGAGCCACTACGCTCACCCCCACCGCAGCAAACGCAGGGCGGAGCCGGCTGACCAGTACGACACAGTCTTAGCGCCAGGGGCACTACGGCTTTGTGTGGGCAGGAGTGTGTGGGCAGGAGTCAGTCAAGCGCCCCTCACGCCACGTAATTGGGCAAAAAATTCATCTGGTTCGGAGGTTGGGATGAGGATGAATCCGTTGGCGCCGTCCTGCCCGCCAACTTCCAACCAACATAATCCGTCACAAGTTGGACGCCTCGTGAGTCGTGTGCAGAACTCTTCGCGCCAGTCCGTCTGATTTCTCGCATCGTCGACCTCGTCATGTCTCCTCCATCCCCCCCCCCCCCCCCCGGCCGCGTAAACGCACGACTGGGAAAATGGTGGGGAGCAAGCAGCTGGCTGCAATTGCGCAGCACGAAACTCAGCCAAGCAGGGCAGCTGGCTGGCCGATGGCACAGCTGGCACCGAGAAGATCTCCATACGTTCCTTCCTTATTAACATCGGTTGACCGCGCCCATCTTGATTCAACTTTCACGTCACTCCACACTCCTTTCCCACCACGCTTCCTTCCCTCAAAAGTGAAAAGACCTGGATTGTCAAGCTGCCTTGACGGTATTGCTGTCTCTTCTCTTCCATCCACACTCTTTCGAACTTGTTTTCGCCATCCACTCTTTTGTGTGTCCTTGACGGCACGATTACGCTCCTTAAGGCTTTTTAGTTTCCACAACAACAAGATCTTTCCCCCTTCGCCCTTTATACCTCGCTTGATCCCCGTCATCCACGACTACTCCGCGCTCATAGTTCTGTGCCTGGCCGCTATTCACAACCAGAAACACGGAAATATTTGGAACCAACAGGCCAACAGCAAAGGTCGATAGTGCTTCCCAGCTGGTTTTGAAGCACGCGGAATTGCTTTGCGCAATACCTCGGAACACTCGGGAACGGAATACACCGTGAAACTCAACTAAACAAAGGTACAAAAGGCCCCTTGTCACGATTTTTTGGGGGGTTGAATCGAAGGCTTGCTCGCATTGGTGTGCCATTGGGATGCTTCTCTTTGGACGACGCTTGGCTGAACCTTTTTGGTTTGGTTCGACATGAACCAAATCTTGGAATTTTCATGCTGCAGCATGTCATGGGAGCACACTAGTGGTGGCCAAACGGAAGTCGGCTACATGTGAAGAGAAGTTTTAAGCCCTCGGCGAGACTGTTGTTGTGCAGAAAATGCGCTGTCTGCAAACAACCAGTCTGGTTGTCTAGGGTCTTCTGCCGATTACCGATCCCTTGCTTGACCCATGAAATCCCACAACGACGGCATTCCAGCGCCTTCAACAGCCCGCCAGCCACATCAATCTCGCAACCAAAGCATGCCAGCACGAGGTGAACAAGAGACAAGCTGTTTCTTGTCTTGTCTTTCTGGACACATGCGGGTGACCCCCCAGCGAGCCGAGTCACCTCCTAACCCTCCTTCTATCATTGTCCTCGAAGGCGTCGTCACCGAATGCAGCACCTGAGACTTCTTGAGCTTTTTTAAATATGAACTGCGATACTTCTCGTTCTCAGCATGTTGCTAACTGTCATGTAGGTTGTCAACGCAGTTCAACATGAAGTGGTCGTTGTTCCTCGTCGCCACCAGCGCATTGTTGGCCTCGGCTAGTCCTCTCAGGAAGCGCGTGGAGGTTATTGATTGGGTCACCGATTTCGTCTATGTCACTGTCTACGACGACGGCAGTGACGTTCCTGCGGCTACTGATGGGGTCTACATGGAGGCACCCCAAAACACTGCTCCCGCTGGCCTGCCAGATGTTCCCACCAAGATGGCCAACAACGCCAAGGCCACGACTCCTCCCGCGCCGGTTGCAGCAACCCCACCTGCTCATAAGCTCGAAGCACAGGCCCCCGAGGTGACGAAAGCCCCCGAGGTCAAGATTCCTGAAGTCAAGGTTCCTGATGTCGAGGTTCCGGAAGTCAAGGTTCCCGAGGTTAAGGTTCCAGAAGTCAAGGTTCCCGAGGTTAAGGTTCCTGAAGTTAAGGTTCCCGAGGTCAAGGTTCCTGAAGTCAAGGTTCCTGAGGTCAAGGTCCCTGAAGTTAAAATTCCCGAGGTCAAGGTCCCTGAAGTCAAAGCCCCCAAGCAGCAGGCACCCAAAAAGTCTTCAGCTCCTTCAACCAACAACTTGGGCGCCTACCAGAAGATGGTGATTGACCAGCACAACCTGCATCGCAAGAACCACACTATCTCGCAAGGCCTGGAGTACAGCGACACTCTTGCCCAGTGGGCGGCAAACACTGCCAAGAGCTGCGTCTTCAAACACGACATGTAAGTTGCATGGCGCATCTTGATTCAGATTGGCCGAGTATTGACTCTTGTATTAGGACCCAGGGTAGTGGTAACTACGGCCAGAACATTGCCAGTCAGGGTTCCACCGACCTCCCGGATGGCATTGAGGTCAAGTCTATTGGCGAGGCCATCACCAACCAGTGGTACAACAGCGAAGTCAACAACTACAACTCGTTCTATGGCTTGCCCAATCCCTTCGGCGCCATTGACGACTGGGGCCACTTCTCCCAGCTCGTCTGGAAATCTACTCAGAAGGTCGGCTGTGCCACGGTCAAGTGCCCCGCTGGAACCATATTCAGCATGCCCTCTTACTACAGCGTCTGCAACTACGAGCCTGCCGGTATGTCCTGTCCTTGAGCCAATAACCAACTGACCAATGTTGGCCACCACGTATAGCATGCTGATTTTGTATGTCGCTCACAGGTAACTATGAAGGCGAATATGCCGCAAATGTTTTCCCCCCCATTGGTCTGAACGTCGCCGTCGTGTAAGGGGCCGTCCACATTTCCAGACACGTTCCGATTCATGTTGCACGACCCTATCCATCTACCAGCCGAATGCCGTAGGCGCACCGTGGATTTGACATAGCCAAAATGCTAGTATGGCTGGCCGCGGTGATGTGGATGTGGAGTCCGCAGCAGGCATTGTGAATTTCGCCTTTTAGCCGTACATTATGCCGCACGTCATCTGACCAACTTGGTCTCTTTTCTTTCTGCCTTGCCGGATGAGGATTTCTGTTTATTTCATCTTTCCTTGGACTTTGTCCAAGGCGCCGCGATTCTGTGTTGAACTCGGTCTCTTTGTTATCTCTTCTTCTTCTTCTTCTTCTTGATCTTTTTATATATACATATTTAGGCAGCATGGGCTTGGCACCATGACGATGCCACATTACGGACTGTCGGGCATGCATGCAAAAATAACGGCAGGATGGGGTTTGAGGGCCGCGGCGCGCTGGGTGACTGGCTCCAGATTTTCGATTGTTATCTAGCTAGCAACGATATTTCTTTGCACAAACCATATCATACGGCTCTCGTCAAGACATGAGCACGAGGTTGTGCTGTGCTGTGCTGTGACGCAGTCGTCAACCATTTTGATGAAAATCTCGCCTGTACTTTACCGAGGGCAACCGGGACGCCTGCTGAGGGGCTGAAAGGCTGAAATGTCGTCAAGCGCAACCAGATTAGGCAAGCATCCATCTAGGATCGCCGTCGACCAGCCCAAACATGATCAGTTCAGCTTGTACGAGTATGATGGAATTGTTTTTTTCTTTTCCGTCTTGAAGATTCTTGAAGACAGAGGCTTACAATCAACGCCGGCGCCAACATGAGTTCCAGAAAATGCAGTAAATAAATACCGTTTCGCTCTGAAAAAAAAAAAAAAAAAGGAAATGACTCGGTGCAAATTTACAGCCCTATGAATCAGGTGACACGGTAGGCACTGTCGTTTTTTTTTTGGTCAGCAGACACGGAGGCGAGGAAATCAGGGGCAACGATGTATGTATGTGACAAGCAAAAGGGGCGCGGGCTTACTCGATGATGAGCTCCTCCCCGGACCACATGCCGCTCGCGACCCAGAGGCCACAGTTGACGATTTCGGCGTACCTCTTGTCGGGGGTCTTGACGGTGGCGAACATGCGGAAGCCGTACTGGCGAGGGTCTATGTCCTTGGACGGGCCGGGGCCGAGCAGGGAGTCGAGGATGTTGCATGGGCCGGAGAGGGATCCCCGGGTTCGCATCTCGAGACTGTGGGCCGGGGGGGGGGGGGGGGGGGGGGGGGGGGTTCGGTTCGGGAACTTGCATGGCTGGTGGTTGATCGGTCGTCTGCATGACAAAGGCGCCTTCGACGACGCGGATGGGCCGGAAGCCTCTTGCTTGGCCCAGATCATAGCCGCCGGCCTGTTGTAGAACCGGGTTTTAGCGAGGGTCTTTTCTTTTTTTCTTTTATGGAAATTTCTTGGAAATCTCTTGGGGGGGGGGAGCAACCGCCGTTTCTGATGGTTGTTGCTGCGGATCCAGCTTCAAGCCCACTCACGAGAATGCGTCCGTTGCCAAAAGAGCCGGACCACTGTCCTGCGGTGACGGTCGTGATCTCCTTGTTGACCTTGCTTTCCACGCGGGACGGCTCCGGATTCAGGGCGACGGCGACGCGGAAGTCGAACTCGAGGGCGGGCAGCGGGAACGAGAGGGCCGGTCTCGGGAAATGCGGCAAGGCTCTCCTGCAGGATTCGTCCACGCTGGTTTGGCTGAGGAGGCTGGCACTGTGAGAGAGAAGAGACGGCGTGTTTTTAGTTTTTTTTTTCCTGAAGCCTTTGATGAATGAGGAACCGTTGTGGATTACACGCATGTGCAGACGGTGCGTCGGATGAAATGTGTTCGCAAGCGCTCCTCACCTGCTGATGTTGCTGCTTCCCGAGTCGGACATGTCGTCGTGGTATTCGCCCTGCGGCGGGTTGCCGCCCGGGGATGGCATCACGAGCAGCGCCGGGTTCGTGGGGAGGCAATCGATTCTGGAGCCTGGTATCGAGCACGGATTTGTCGTCGTGCCCGTGTCCCAGTCTTGGTGATGGGGTGCTATTCTGCAGGTCTGGCTGAGAGGGGACAACATTTCAAGAGGGAGGCCGGACGCGGTTGGGTGGTGCGAATAGGTGACGGCTTGAGTCGCCGCCATGTGCTCCTCGACGTGATGCATGGAGAAGTTTTTTTTTTCCCCGAAAGAAGAGAACCGGGAGAAAAGCAAGAAAAGGAGCCAAAGGGTCTGTATGTCCTCGTGGGTAGGTCGTTTACTTTTCGCCCAAACCACCCTGGTTATGTCGTCGCAGTCAAAGTGGGTTTACCCGTTTGGGGTAAGTAGCTGGTGTAAGTGGTTGCAGCTTGGAGCCCGAGGGAAAAAAAATAAAAAAAAAATAATAATAATTCAGTCTACGTTGAAAGGAAAAGGACGCGGCTCGGAGTATTTGAAGAAAATCGAAATGGGCAAATCCAATAGGCCCAGGGGGGGGGCGAGACCAAGTGCGTCGACGTCGAGGCGCCCGTGGGCTGATGTATCAGACGAGTGAGTCGACCGAAATATGGACGACGTATGAGGCGACGTCAGGAAGGAGCGGGTGGGGCGCAACGGGGTGGGCGTTTGGCGTGGTTGCCGCCCAAAAAAGAAAAGAAAAAGAAAAAGGAAGACGAAGAGGGCAAGTTTGGGGAAGCTTTCTTTTTTTTTTTTTTTTTTTTTTTTTTTTTTTTTTTTTTTTTTTTTAAACTTGTTCGGACAAGGGGGGACAGGATGGATGATGCTTGCCTGGTTGCCTGTTTGGCTGTTTGGTTGGAGGTTGACGGCGCCCGAGGCCGATGCCGGCGCCAACACCGACGGATCGGGAAAGCGAGTGGGCGTGGAAAGTGGAAGGGGAAGGGGAGGGGGAATGTGCATGTGCAGGTGCATGTGCATGTTCGGAGGTTAGGCAACTGCCCGACGCTCCCATTTGGG
>SRQA01000627.1:0-19229 GCA_018360365.1 Claviceps citrina | reverse complement strand
TCTTATAATACCTTAATATAAGGTATATTATATATTACTTACCCTAAAAGACTTAAGGGGTTAAGAGAGAGACCTTACTATTAACTATATTACTATTAATAAGGACCTAAGACCTAAGGGAAGTCCTATATTAATTAGAATATATACCTTTATAAAGGAATAAGTATACTTATTTTTATATAGTTAAGAGTAGTAGTTTAAGCTTAGTTAAAATAAGTTAAAGATTTTAATTCCTTACTATTTTACTAAGAAATTATAATAAAAAGTAATAGTATTTACTATAAAATCTCTTAATAGCTTTATTTTCTTTAGAGATAAAAAAGTTACTAATACCTTTAGTAGCACTAATATTATTCTAAATAAACTCTAGGAGTTTTAGGATATATTTACCTCTAATAAAGCTAGATTATTACTATCTTAAAAGGAAATAAACTATATTATTAACCTTCTCCTAAATACTATACCTTTATATAGTTTTATATACCCCCTTTTATAAGTAAAACTTAAGGAGCTCTAGAATTATATCTAAGATAACCTAGCAAAAAAGCATATAAAACCTTTAAAAAGCCTTATAAGTATACTAATTCTTTTTATTTTAAAAAAAGATAAAATACTCTAACTTTATATAAATTACTAGGGAATTAATAAGATTATACTTAAGAATTACTATACTTCACCCCTTATTTTAGAGATTCTTAACTACTACTAGGGTACTAAATACTTTTCTAAAATTAATATTAAAGACACTTATTATTAGATTTAAATAAAAGCTAGTAATAAGTAAAAGACTACCTTCTAAACCTACTATAAACACTTTAAATACCTTATTATACTATTTAGCCTTATTAATACCCTAGCTATATTTTAAAATTATATTTACTAAGCTTTTTATAAACTAATAAATACTATTTATATAGTATATTTAAATAATATTTTTATTTTCTCTAAAACCTAAGAAGTATATATAAAATATATTAAATAAGTCCTTAAATATATAAAAGAGGTAAAGCTATATACAAAACCTTCTAAGTATACCTTTTACTAAGACTTAGTAGAATTCCTAGGGTTTATTTTATTAATTACTAGTATTTTAATAAACCTTAAAAGGGTTAAGACTATATAAGATTAGCAAAAGCTAAAAAGCTTTTAGGATATATAAGTATTCCTTAAATTCTATAATTTTTACTAATACTTTATATACTAATACTCTAGTATTATAGTACCTTTAAATATACTTATAAAAAGTAGCTAAAATAATATATGAAAGAGCACCTTTTAATTTAGACTAGCTAAAAAAATAGTGTTTATATAGCTAAAAGCTACCTTTTAGGAGGCCTCTTTTCTTTATTACTATAACTCTAATAAGTAGGTTTAGATTAAAATAAATGCTTTAGTCTTTATAATAGCTAGTATTATCTTGTAGCTAAATAATAATAAGTAATACTACCTTATAGTATTCTAGTTAAGGAAGTTTATAAATATAAAAAGAAATTATAATACTACTAACTAAAAGCTTTTTATAATAATTAAGTTATTTAAATACTAGTAATATTATATTAAAGGGGTAAAGAATTTAGTTAAAATCCTATTAAACTACTATAACCTTTAGACTTTTATAAGGCTACTAAAGCTAAATAATAAGTAAGTATAATAGTATATGTTTTTATTACCTTTTAACTTTATTATTAAATATAAACTAAGTAAAAGTAACCCTACTAATATACTATTAAGATAGCTAGATTATAATAGTAAAATACTAATAAATTTAGGGCTATTACCTAACTTATAAAAGAAGTTTTTATTTACTTTAAGTAGTAAGGAGGCTAATAAGCTTAGAGAGATATATCTTATAAAAGAAGTAAAAGGGGTTATAATACCTAAGAGAAGATATAGTAAAATGCCTTTAGAAGAGGAAAATACTTTAGTTATAGGGGATTAATAATAATATAATAAAATGCCTTTAGGAGAGGAAAATACTTTAGTTTATAATCTTAGGGTTTAGATAAGTAAGGTAGCTATTAGAATACTAGTAAAGTATAAGCTAGTAGCTAATAAATTTATAGCTAAAGTAGGATATGTTTTTAGTATTAAATTATATAAAATCTAGGCAGTTATTATATTACTAGATTTATATAATTATACTATAAATAGGTTACTAGCTTAGCTACTAAAAATAGCTTAAGACTATAACTAAAACCTCTAGATAAGTAGCTAGGCCTAAAAGGTAGTAAAAGGGAGGGGAAACACTAGGATATAAAAATATAATATATATAGCCTCCTAATATATAATAACTAAGTAGTAATACCTTAGGACCCTATCTTATAGGTAAAGCTTTTATAGCTATATTATAATAATTCTTTAGCTAGTTACTTTAGTATTAGCTAAATAATTAAATTACTATAATATAATTTTTACTAGCCTAGCTTATAGGAGGTAGTAGCAGACTATATATTTAGTTATACTAAATATTAGCGTGTTATAGTAAGATAGTATAAGCTATATAGGAAGCTTAAATTGCTTTTAATACTAAGGTAACTATAGGTTAAAGTATTAATAAACTTTATTATAAAATTACTATAGGCATTTTACTATAAGTAAGAAACTAACTTAATCTTAGTAATTATAGACTAATTTACTAAGTATTTTATATTCTTTCCTATTATTATTATAATTAATACTACTAAGCTAGTAAAGACTTTTTATATAAAAATTAAATTAAAATTTAGCATGCTAGAGGGTATTATATTAAATAAAGAATTAGTATTTATAAGTAAATTCTAGTCTAAGCTATGTTTTTACTTTAAGATAAAATAGAGGCTTTTTATAGCTTTTTACCTATAAACTAATAGTTAAATAAAATAAATAAACTAAGTCCTTAAATATTATCTTTATTACTTTATTAAAGAGAACTAACTAGTATAGCTAAAGCTACTACTATAGGCTTAATTTGCTTATAATAATATAGTTAACTAATTAATAGGCTTTGCTTCTTACTATATATTTATAGGGTATTATTCTAATTTTACTTTAGTCTTAGGAATAAGACTACTAGGGGAGAGGTACTAAAGGTAAAGGCCTAAGTAATAAAGCTATAGGAAGTATATAAATAACTTTAAAAGATATAGTAAAGGGGTAGTAAATCCTAAGTAAAATACTATAATAAATAATATATACTATTACTAATATTTAAGCATAAGAACCTTATATTATTATTAGCCTAGAATATTAAGGTAAAGAAAGTAAAATATAAGCTAACCTCTAGGTTTTTAGAACCCTTTTGTGTTATTTAAGTAATTAAGAAGTAAGTATATAAACTAGTATTACTAGAAAAGTATAGCTGCCTATATAATATATTTTATATTAGCCTGCTTAAGCTATAGAATTATTATAAAGATAGTATGAATATATAAGCAAATATACTAGACCTTAAAGAAAAAGGTAAATACTACTAAGTTAAAGAAATTAAAGAATAAAAAATAGTTAAAGGAAAGACTTATTACTTAGTAAAGTAAAAGGGATAGCTAAGTAAATATAATTAATAAGTCCTAGATAAGAATATAAACATACTATAGCTAATAGTAATATATAGAAAAAAGACATAGTTACTAACAAAAAGGGGATAATAAGCTCCTGAAAAATACTAGCTATTATTTAGTATACTATTTATATATTAAAAAAAAAATAAATTAATTAAAACCCTAGAACTACCCCTAAAAAACAAAAGAAACACCCCCTATACTATAGGGATATTTACTAGAAAAGTCCTTATTATAATACTAGTAGTAGGACTAGCAAACTTATTATAGTTTTTTTCCTTATTAAGTAGCCCCCTAACTAAGGCAAAAAACTAGTAAATAGTAATTACCTAAGGGAGATACCCTAGGTTCTTAGGATATAAATATAACTTTATCTAGGCCTTTTAAACTATAAGGGTATTATTATAGTTAGCCTAAGGGGGTATATTTATTAGTAAGAAATAAGGTAAATAAAGGTAATTATATTATAAAATACTTATAATTCTAGGTAATAACACTAGACTATATATTATAGTAGTAAGATACTATTATAAGATAATATACTAGTAATATACTATAAAAGTAGCTTATAAAAATATTAGGAAATAAAGAGTAAATAATAAGTAAAAAGCTATATACCTAATACCCCTTTACTACGCTAGTTAGCCTAAAAGTAATATAGTAAGCTATATTAGTGTAAATAAAACTATATAATAAGTTAAGTAAGCTATAAGTAACTTTAAGGCAAAGGTTATTAGAATATAAAAATAAGACTAAAAGGGTAATAGTAATAGTAGTATAAGTAGTAGTAGTATAGGTATAGTAGTAAATAGCTAGTAAGGGGGTAGTGATTTTCTCCTCCTTTTTCTCTTTATTATTATTAGTAGTATTATGTTTATTATTATTATTATTCTTCTTTTTCTTAGTAAAAGAAGTATACTTAGCTAGTAAAGACTTAGTTTAGCTTAAAAGCTTTACTAAATTAGTAAAGTTACTAGTAAGGGTTAGGTAATACTAAGAATAAGAGTTAGTAAAAGTATAAAAAACTATAGTATAAAGAATATATATTATCTTATATATATTACTATAATTCTTATACTAAATATAGTGCTTAGATACTTTATTATAGCTAAATAAGGTTAAATTTATAGCAAATTTATACTTAATTATTAGGACTACTAGCTTAGTATTATAATTACCCTTAAGTTTATTAAGTTTAGTATAGGCATAATATATATAAGTATATTTTTTTAAGTGTAAAGCTATAATATTAGTAGTAATTAACTAGTAAATTAGTAGGAAGTATAAATAAGAGTATAAGTATAAATATATAAAAAAAAAAATATTATAAAAAGGTAATAGTTATAAGATAGAATAGGCAGTAAAAGAGAGTAGACTTTATACCTATATGTTATATACTAGGTAATCTAATATATTATTATTATTATTATTATTTATTATAATACTATAGGATAGTAACTAGTAAAGAGGTGTTAGATAGCTAGCAAGGCTATTTAGGAGCCTAGCCTAAAAGTAGGGGGGTAATTATAAGGTATAGCCTTATAAGATAGGCCTATACTAAATTACCTAGTAATATTATAAAGAATCCCTAGCTAATGCCTAGGGCTTACGCATGTAGCTAGCATATTTAGTAATGCGTGCGCGCACTATTCTTACTTAGTAAGCTTAAGTTCTTTTATAATATAATATACGCCTTTTCGCTACTGCCTAGCCACAACGTCTCTCAAATTACTTAAGTATTATTTATAAGCCTTTAGTAGTGCTAAATAAACTAATTAGGTTAACCTTTTACTAATAGTGTAATTTATATATAATATAAGCTACTATAGCTTTCTTTATAAATCCCTTACTAAGGCACTTTAAGGTTTTATACCTAAAGGCTTATTATATATAACGAGAATAACTACTATAATAAATAAATAAGCTAAGTTATATAAAGCAAAGCTATAATATAAATATAAAAAAATATAAAGGCTCCTATAATATATATAAGCTATATAAGCTAAGTATTATAATTAAAAGAGAATACTAATAAAATTTAATATAAAAAACTATATTTTTTTATTTTTAAAAAATATTAATTTATAAAGACTAAGTAAGAAGCTTATAGTAAAGTACCTAAAACCTTATAAAATTATTAAATTAATTAAAAATTATAAGTTAGCTTACTAAATAAAGCTTTTATAAGGTACTAAACTTTATAATATTTTTTATATCTTAAACCTAGAATTATATAAAAGAGATTTATAAAGTATACTAAAAGTAATATAATAAATACTTTTTCTTATAGGAGAAAATTCTTTATATATTATAAAAGAAATTATTACTTATAAGCACTAGGGAAATTAATAAAAGTACCTTATTAAATAGGAAGGTTATAATAACTTAGAGAATATATAAATATATTATTATAACTTTATAGATTTATAAGTCCCTTAGGAATATAATTAAAGAATTCTTTAAGAGAAAGCTAGGGTATAGTAATAAGACTAAGAAATAAGGGGGAAGAAGGATAGGAAGTAGTAATATTATAAGTATTATAAGGGGTATATATAGATTAAAAGTATTAGAAATTTTTAGATTATTTTATAATATTTAAATTAAGTAATATAAAGGAAACCTTCTATAACTAAGATAGTTGTAAGTAAAGAGGGTTACTTTATTAGGACTAGAAAGCTATAAGGTTACCTTAGGCTAATAAGGTTTATTTATATAAGTAAGCTTCTATTAGACTTGTATTATATAATAAGGTTATTTGCTGCGTATAACTACTAGACTTATAGCAAAAACCTAGAGGTATATAACACTTATAATTATATAAGTATAGACCCCTTACTAGATTAAATAAAAGGGGGCAAGAATTAAGACTGTGACTTATTACTATATACCTTTGAATAAGCCGTGACTTCCTTAATCTTTCACTCTAATATCCCTAACCTATTTATAACAATAGGGTTTTTAACCCTTAGCTTATATTTCATTATAAAGTTATATGAATTAAGTTTATTAAAAGCTTATACTTACTTACTAGTAAGCTTAGGCTTTAATATAAAATACTTATAATTTAAATAATTTATAATAACCTAAATAAGTTAAGTACTATAAGCTATACAATATCTCTAATTCTTAAAGGCTTCTTAAATTACTAGTAGCTTAGTATTAGAAGTTAAATAGTATACTTTAGTACCTAGTAGCTTTCTTAATATATATATAATAAAATACTATTAGTTTTCTTACTTTTATAAAAAAATTATACTAATTATAAAACATAATATATTAGTTTTTATTTTAAATAGTATAGCTAGATTAAAATATATTAAAATAAGTATTATAATAAAGCTTTACTTAAGTATTTTAAATATCTTATACTTATAAGGACCTAATATAAGTAGCTTTATTATATTATTTCTTATTTAATTTATAAAAGGGGTTATAATCTTATTATATTTATAAATAAAATAATAATAAAAGCTAGTAAATCTAAGAAATAATTATATATTTTTAATACTATAAGGTTCTAGCTAATTTACTATTACTTTAACTTACTTTAGCTTCATAATAATTTCTTTTATTAATATTATAAAGCTAAGAAAATTAACCTTTATAATTAAGAATTTATACTTTTTAAGGTTAGTATAAAGCTTCTTTAAATATAGCTTTTCTAAGACTTAGTAAATATATTACTTATACTTTATTAAATTACTACTATAAATTAAAATATTATTAAGGTAAATAATATAAATTAAATTAATAAGCCTTAAGAGAGTATTATTAATAAATTCTTAGAAAGTAGCTAAGGTATTAATAAGCTTAAAAAGTATTATAAAATATTTATAATAACTATATTAATAATAAAAAGTAGTTTTTTACTTATTTCCTTTACTAATATAAAGCTAATTATATATATTTTTTAAGTTAAACTTTATATAAACCTTAGCTTTATTTAATTTATTAAGAATCTCTAAGATTAGTAGTAAGAAAACCTAATTCTTTTATATAATTTTATTAAGGCCTTTATAATTTATATATAAATATAATTTACCTTTCTTTTTTAAAATAAAAAAAATTAAAGTATTAGTAAAACTAATTAAATAGTATATTTAGCCTCTCTCTTATAGTATTATAAGGTACTTATAAAGCTTTTCTAGCTCCCTTTTTATAAGGTTATATATTAGACTTTATAAGAGTCTTTAGTTTTCTTTAATTTTAATTAAATATATATAACCTTTTAAAAAGTGTAATAAAGCTACTTTTTTAAGGTTAAATATATTTATAAAATTTATATAATACTTAGGTAGCTTCTTTATAAGTATTTTACTACTTAGTTTCTTCTTAAGTATACTTAAGTCTTTAGGGTTTATTTTTTTTAAAAAGCTAGTACTAAATTGTTAATTCGTACACAGGCGAATTAATAACAAAGGTACAAGAAATAATAAGCAATGCGCGCGCAAAAGGAAGTACTAGGATTCTAGTTAACGTTATTAATATTACTATTTAGCTGGCTAAGTGGGAGGCCTTTTAGTGGTTTTCGTGACGCGCAAAGTTATAGGTTATGTGACCAGCGCACTAGCCACCCATCTAAGGCGAGCTTAGATATAGCTAATTAGGATGCGCTAGGTTTATGTTAACCTAACCTATTGTGTTAATATTAACACTAGCACTCTTCTCTTTTTATGCTAGAAATTAATATAACATAAAGAGCCTCTAATCCCTCCCTACTAAATGTGTTAAATACTTAGCTAATTAAATCTAATCCCTTAATTAAATCCTTACACAAAGTAATAAAGGAAATAGCAATAGTTATTATAATATAATAGGTACTAATTAGTATAACCCTAATATCCCTAAAACACACACACTACGCTGCGGTCGCAGCCAAAGAAATAAATATAGAAGTTATTATAATTACATATATTATAACACTACTACTTAAGATCTATAACTCTTAATAGGGCAGTTACTATTATAAAGATTAAAGTATATATGCTTCTTATAATAACTCTTATAATAACCCTTCTATTAGGTCTTATGCCGCTCTTTTTACCTAACCTTCTATCCTAATTATAATCTTATTTATATTAATAAGGGTCTTAAGCGCTTAGTTTAGTAAAGTCTTTGTTATTATATTAGCTAGGTTATCTTTGCTATTAATCTAGCAGATTTCGAAGATTTCTCTATATTTATACAATTACTAAAGAGCTATAATATTAATTATTAATTGCTTCTCTTTAGTAGTACTAAGCTTAATAAGGCATTTATATAGTGAATTTAAATTTATACACAGGATTATTAGAATTTCGGGCAGATTAAGCTAGTCTGTGATTATCTTAATAGTTATGCTAATTATATAGGCTATATTAGCACCTTAAACCATGCCGTATAATTTAGAAGCAAGGGCGCTGCGTGTAACATGTTTGCACTTTGTTAAGCTATACGTAATAATGTTGCCTTTTATTGTGAATTAAGCCTTGCTAAAGTCCTTGTTTCCGATTGTAATAAGGTATCTAATCTAAGAGCTAAAGTCTTTATTATTTGCAAAGGATCTGTTAATGAAGACAAAGAGATTCGCTCTTTTGAGGTTAATTAGGATACAACGCAGCCCTCGATCTAGGTAATCCATCTGCTACTAAAGCCTCTTATTAAGGAATTTAACGTCCTTGTCTGTGAGATCTTGCCTTTGTGCTGCAGAAGGATCTATCTACTACTAAAGCCTCTTGTTAAGGAATTTAATATCCTTGTCTGTGAGATCTTGCCTTTGTGCTACAGAAGAGAGGTTAAAGGCGGCTTTAGGTTAATAGATTATAGCGATGTACGCTCCACGAGCTTTTTGTTAATAATATTCCTCCTAGCGCTTCTCTGGATTTTTATTAATAAGTTAAAGCTTACTAATCTGCCCTTTTTAGCAGAGAGAAACGGAGGAATTAGTGTTAAGGGTAAGCTTATAACTATTAAAGATTAGAGGGTAGTCTATTATAAGCTTCTCCTTTAGCTTAGTAAGGAATTTAGTAGCTTGTAGTTTGTTTTCTTCTTAATTAGAAAACGGTTAATTAGCTAAGATAAGGGTATTATTAGTCTGCATGCTTATAATGCTAAATTTATTTGCGGAGCTGCTAATAAGGAGGCAAGGGTTGTACGTGGAAGGCATTATAAACAACTTCTTATAATAATACTTCTAGTATATTGCCTACTAGTGCGTGCTAGCCTTAGGGATTCTATAGAGAGGCTTAATAATCACTATAATTATGCTAGGAGGATGCTAATCTCTAACTTCTTTAGGCAATTAGCATAGGATCTTGTGGTTAAGGCTTGTAATAAATTAAACGTAGGCTTGCGTAATATCTCTTAGCTTAATAGAGATGTCCCTTTTTGCAAGTGAAGGAGCTAAAGTTATAATTAATTATTAACTTACCTGTTAAATTATAAGAGCCTAGGTTAAGATTATCTACTTGCTAGTATTATTGTAAGCTTACACTATAAGTTATGATTTTTTGTATAGTGCTAGGGTGCCTTTGCCTTTAATTTTATTCACAAAACAGCTGTTAAAGATACGTTACGTACTATGTTTTTTAGTGTTGTAGATCTTAAGTTAGAAAACTTCTTACTAGAGCAAAGCGTTAAGTTCCTTCTACTAGGATGCCTTAAAAGGTGCTCTTATAGTCTTTATAATACCTTGCTAGTAGAGTTAATAGGCAAGGGCAAGATCTCCTTCTTCTTTTACAGTAAGAAACGCTTTAGTAAGTAAAGTGCCTTAAAGCATTAATTTCTTAAAGTCTTAGTTAATTAGAGAGGTCTTTTACGGTCTGCCTCTGCCTTGCTTAACAGGCTGCCTTTTAATAGTGCTTTTATTAGGAAAGTTAAAGGTAACTTTCTTTATTAGTTTATATAGTTAGTTATTATAATCCTCTTTATCCTTATTAGTAGGTAGAGGAGGAAGGGTCTCTTTATTAGCTGTGATCTCTAGATTGCCTAAATTACGCAAGAATAGCTTTATAATAATAAATCTAAATTTCGTTAGTCCTAAAGGCATTTCTACTATATAGGTTATGCCTTCTATAGCTAAGAGTCTATAAGGACCTTACTAACTACCTTTCTTATGCTAGACCTATACCTTAGATTATAGCAGGATCTAGTAGGTTAGGAGAGTGTTAGGCCTATTACAGTAGGCAAGGGCATTACTAATCTAGCGCTTTGTAAGCAATTTGCGAGCTTTAAAGGTAGCTTTATAGATTGCTTTAGCACGTTAAATAACAGAAAACGCTAGTAGTAAATCCTATAATAGTTATAGATATGCCCTAAATATAAGAAGTATTAGAATAAGGCCGTTTAGGCTAGCAGAGTTATTAATAGCTTTTATAGCTATTTAAAGAAGGTAGTCTTGCTACATATAGTCTCCGAGTTCGCTTTTAATAATACTATACGTATGTTAGAGGGGAGCGTAATATTTTTTAACCTTTCTAACGCTATTATAAGCTTCTACAAGGACCTTGTTAACTTTAATTACTAACCCTTAGGCGTATTAATAGAATTTAGCTAACGCAAAGTTCTTTCTAGTATTATAAATAATTTATTTAGGCAGTCTAAGATAACTATTAATCTAACAAGCTCTAATAGTGTCCTAAATGTCTCTAGTAGTCTGCTTTCTTAGTTTAAGAAAACAAGCAGCTTAGAAAGCTATAGCGGAATCTATAATATAGAGGACTAGCTTGCTATTAATTTAGAGGATATTAATAATAATCTTATAATTAAACTTATAGTTATCTTTTAAAGTAAACTTAAATTAGCTAGGGCTCTTGCTATAAAGTTAACACTGCTCGCAGAAACTAGTAATCTTTTACAGGATCTTTAGGTTAAATTTCTTACTAGCTTTGTGAAGAACCTTTCGCAGTCTTCTAATTAAAGGGTAACTAAAACGTTAATAAAGCTACTAAAGTTACGTTTCTATAAGAAAGAAGGCAACTACTATAGTTAGCTTAAGATCCCACTATAGATAGCCCTATTGTTAGGTTATAGGGATCTCTTTTGTGCCTTAAATTAGCAGGTTCCTTAGGTTATTAAGCTTTATATTTATATAGTTTATATTAGTAATTAAGAATAAGAAGGGTGTTGCTATTAGTAGCATGTAGAATTTAATCTCTCTAAGCACTATAGGAACCTTTAAAGAACCTAGTAACAATGCTTTTCTAGCGCTAAAGGTAATATTATATTAACTCGCGAATTAGTTAATTTATAGCAAGGGAAACAAGCGTAAAAGGGCTTGGGCTTAAGTAATGCTAACTATAGAGACTCCTATAGCGCTAGTGTTAGGAAGGATGCCTCTAAAGGTCTCTTCTAAATAGCATGCTTTAGCAAGGAAAACATTATTAAACTAAGGCTTTTTATAGGGATTGCTATAGTAAAGGGCATGTTTAAATAACTAGTCTTAAAGTATCTTAAGCACCTTACTACTATTAGGGATCTTTATTAAGAGTATTAACCTTTGCAATACTATAGTAAGGAATTACAAAGGACCTATAGGAGGATTAGAGTAGTTATCCTTTTTAGTCTTATCTAATAAAGCTATTATTACCTTAGTCTTAAGGATTAATTACTTAAGGTTATTAGGATCACTACTATTATTATCCTTGCCCTTAATATAAGTAAGGAATTACTACTACTTCTGCTCTATTAGCCTGCCGTAATAGAATTTAGATTAATTCTAATGCCTTTATAACGCCTTACATTCTTTAGTAAAGTGCTTTATAGACTAGCACCCTTGCTTCTTATAGATAAAGTAGCGGCCCTTACAACAAATAAAGGGCCTGTGTTATTACTATTAGAAGTTATAATTCTTCCTGTAGTAATAATTAGTATAAAACGCGGCATCTAAGTTAACTTTAGCCTCTTTTTAATAAAATATACTACGCTTAGTAGTGTTTCTTTTAGCTTACTTTACTCTAATACTTTTCTAGAGCTTTAATATTAGGTCCTTATATATAAAGAGGCTATTATAAGCTATAAGGCTATATTTAGGGATATTATTAATAGCAGTAAGAAGCGTGTTTTATATGTTAATCTTATTATTTACATAGCCTCTAGTCCTATAATAAAGAGAGATAATCTTATTAGAGAGGAGGTTAAGGGCCTTAAGCATACTCTTTTTAGGGTTTTCTCTTATTACCTTACGTAGCGTAATTATGCGAAGGTTATTATAATAAAGCTAAGTAGTGTTAATAGTTTTAAAGCAGTCTTTAACAAATTTAACTATTTAGGTAAAAGTCATGCCTTTGCTAAGGAGAAAGTCCTTATAATATATTAAAGCTTTTCCTTTAAGTATTATAGGAAATGCCTTATAGAAGAGGGACTCTAGGAGGTTAATTTGCTTATAAAAGGCTTAGAAAGTCTTTAGCTTATTATTAAAGAAGTTATATATCTCTCTACTATACTTTTCCTTGTTAGAGTAAATCTTATAAAAGTCTATAATCTTCTATAATGCTATTGCTAGATCTAATTCTGTTAGGAAGTAAGGTAAAGAATAAAAACACTTATAAAATCTCTAATAATTAAGGTTATTATTAGGTGTAGTAGTATGTTACTACTATTCTTATTAAAGAACGTTTCCCTTAGGCCTTTGTTATAGTAGCAAATCCCACATCTAAGCTGCTTTAATGCCTAGGTCTAGAACTAACCCTTAGGGCTATTGTTAAGTGGGCTTGTAAGATCTCCTATTAAAGTTAGGAAGGCCTAGGGGAGCTAACTAGATAGTTAGCGCTAAATTCGGGGTCTGCCCTAGGTCTTAGAAGTTCCTATAGATCCTCCTGTTAAAGTTAGGAAGGCCTAGGGGAGCTAACTATTATATTAGCTCTTACCCTAAGCCTTAGGGAGGCCTATAAAGTGCTACTCCTGTGGCGTGTAGATATCTCTGCTAATCTACTATATTAACTATAGCAGGAGGTTAGTTTAGTCTATAAAAGCTCCTAGTAGGAGCAGGAGAAGCAAGGGAAATGTTACTTAGTCCCTACTAAGGGTTAAGTTAGCTCCCCTAGCAGTAGTAATCTTCTAGGTTCTATAAGAGCTTATAGTTGCCTATAGGGTTATAACCTATTATAAGATTTAATACCGCTAGCTAGTGTTATAAGGATTTAGGGAGCCTAATCTTACGGGGTGTTTAGGGGGGTCCTTTATAACCCTACTAATTCCTAGGTTATGCTATAGGGAAGGTAGTTAAAGCAAATAAAGGAAAAGGGGAATTCCTTATAAAGTAAAGATATAGATAATTCTTTAGTGCTGCTCTTTGCTATGTTTAGGAAGGTAATTCCTAAAGCTATTAATATAGGGTGCTATAATAAAAGGGAGGATAGTTACTATGCCTGCTTGCTAATAAACGTAATCTTAATTATAAGGGATATAATAACTCTCTATTAGGATCCCTTAGTCTAGTCTTAGCTTGTATTACTATTACAAGCTTGCTAGTAATAGATAATTAGTCTAACAGGAAGTAAATATTATGTTTTTACAGGAAGTTATAAAAAACACAAATAACTTTAGTGTTCCTATATTTAAAGGCTTCTTTAGTCTAGTCTATAAATTAGTCTCTAAGCTTCTGCTAAAGGAGCTTACTAGAGAGGTTTTTAGTCTTAGCTTTTATAATAAAGAAAGCAATTTAGCCACATATTTTAGCACTTATAGCCTTATTAAGATTAAAATCTAATAGGTTAAGCTTATGCTAATCTACTATAATTACTCTTCTATGTGTTAATAGAATCTAAGGGAGCTCTAGGATCTTATTATTAAGATTAACAGATTAGGGGCTTTGTTTACTTATAAATATGTGTTATATTTAGTAGTGAAGAGAATAGAAATCTAATAGAAAAATAGTAAAGCAAGTAGTAGTGCAGGTAAAAGGGTAGAAATCTGTAGCAGTTATTAGTCTAGACTAATAGATTTAATTAAATTAAGGGCTTAATAAATCTCGTAATAGACAAGAGATGTAATAATTCCTCTAACAGGCGTTTAAGGCTAGAAAGAGAAAAGATTATACCTATTAAAGTAAGTAGTATAGTACTGCAGCAAGCTTCCTTTCTTAGCATAAAATAGCTTTGCAAATAGACCCTAAAGAGCTTCCCTAAAGGGGATAGATTAAATCTATTTGTAATCGCAGAATTATCTCTTCTATATTACTTCCTTTGTTTAGTAGGATTAACTCTACTAATTTCGTGAAAAATCAGCTACTATAAGCGGAAACTAGTGTTCTACAGGATGCGTGAATCTAGCTAATCTATAGTGTAATTACTACTAATTAGTGTTAATTTATACACAAGCGAATTAATAATAAAGGTACAAGAAATAACAAGCAATGCGCGCGTAAAAGGAAGTACTAGGATTCTAGTTAACGTTATTAATATTACTATTTAGCTAGCTAAGTGGGAGGCCTTTTGGTGGTTTTCGTAACGCGCAAAGTTGTGGGTTATGTGACCGGCGCACTAGCCACCCATCCGAGGCGAGCTCGGATGCGGCCAATCAGGATGCGCCGGGTCCACGTTAACCCGACCCGTTGCGTTGATATCAACATAAATACTAGTATTATAAATAACTTTTTTATTTTTTTATATAGTTACTTTATTAATATAATAACTTTAATATATTATTTTATAATAAGGAAAATCTACTTTTATATATATTATAATAATATATATAAAGTTTTATTTCTAAACTAATTTATTCTTAGGAGAAGGTTTTTTAAAGTTTTAGTTATATAATAGCTTATATAATAAATCTTTTTATAACTTATATTATTAAATACTTTATAAAGTATATTAAATATACTATAGTATTTTAGTAGTATATTTACTAGTTCTATTAGTAAATTACTTTTTCTTACCTTTTTCTAATTTATTTTTAATAGTAACTTAAAATGTTAATTCGTACACAGGCGAATTAATAAACAAAGGTACAAGAAATAACAAGCAATGCGCGCGCAAAAGGAAGTACTAAGATTCTAGTTAACGTTATTAATAATTATCTAGCTAGCTAAGTGGGAGGCCTTTTAGTAGTTTTCGCGATGCACAAAGTTGTGGGTCACGTGACCAGCGCACTAGCTACCTATCTAAGGCAAGCTTAGATACGGCTAATTAGGATACGCTAGGTCTACGTTAACCTAACCTATTACATTAATATTAACACTAGCACTCTTCTCTTTTTATGCTAGAAATTAACGTAATATAAAGAGCCTCTAATCCCTCCTTACTAAATATATTAAACACTTAGCTAATTAAATCTAATCCCTTAATTAAATCCTTATATAAAGTAATAAAAGAAATAGTAATAGTTATTATAATATAATAGGTACTAATTAGTATAACTTTAATATCCCTAAAACATATATAACACGCTATAGTTATAGCTAAAGAAATAAATATAAAAGTTATTATAATTATATATATTATAATACTATTACTTAAGATTTATAACTCTTAATAAAGGCTTTTATAAGCTATAAAATTAAGGTTTATATATCTTAATAAGGCAGCTGCTATTATAAAGATTAAAGTATATATACTTCTTATAATAACTCTTATAATAACCTTTTTATTAGGTCTTATACTACTCTTTTTACCTAACCTTTTATTCTAATTATAATCTTATTTATATTAATAAGGGTCTTAAGCGCTTAGTTTAGTAAAGTCTTTATTATTATATTAGCTAGGTTATCTTTACTATTAATCTAGTAGATTTTAAAGATTTCTTTATATTTATATAATTACTAAAGGGCTATAATATTAATTATTAATTGCTTCTCTTTAGTAGTACTAAGCTTAACAAGGCATTTATATAGCGAATTTAAATCTATACATAGGATTATTAGAATTTTAGGCAAATTAAGCTAGTTTATAATTATCTTAATAGTTATACTAATTATATAGGCTATATTAGCACCTTAAACTATACTATATAATTTAGAAGTAAGGGCACTATATATAATATGCTTACACTTTATTAAGCTATACGTAATAATATTGCCTTTTATTATAAATTAAGCCTTGCTAAAGTCCTTATTTCTAATTATAATAAGGTATTTAATTTAAGAGCTAAAGTCTTTATTATTTATAAAGGATTTATTAATAAAGACAAAGAGATTTGCTCTTTTAAGGTTAATTAGAATATAATATAGCCCTTAATCTAGGTAATTTATTTACTACTAAAGCCTTTTATTAAGGAATTTAATATTCTTATTTATAAGATCTTGCTTTTATACTATAAAAAAAAGGTTAAAGGCAGCTTTAGGTTAATAAATTATAGTAATATACACTCTATAAGCTTTTTATTAATAATATTCCTCCTAGCGCTTCTCTAGATCTTTATTAATAAGTTAAAGCTTATTAATCTGCCCTTTTTAGTAAAGAGAAATAAAGGAATTAATATTAAGAGTAAGCTTATAATTATTAAAAATTAAAGGGTAGTTTATTATAAGCTTCTTCTTTAGTTTAGCAAGGAATTTAGTAGCTTATAGTTTATTTTCTTCTTAATTAGAAAATAGTTAATTAGCTAAGATAAGAGTATTATTAGTTTACATACCTATAATACTAAATTTATTTATAAAGCTACTAATAAGGAGGTAAGGGTTATATATAAAAGGTATTATAAATAACTTCTTATAATAATACTTCTAGTATATTACCTACTAGTGCGTGCTAGCCTTAGGGATTCTATAAAGAGGCTTAATAATTACTATAATTATACTAGGAGAATACTAATCTCTAACTTCTTTAAGTAATTAGCATAGGATCTTATAGTTAAGGCTTATAACAAATTAAACATAGGCTTATATAATATCTCTTAGCTTAATAAAGATATCCCTTTTTATAAGTAAGGGAGCTAAAGTTATAATTAATTATTAACTTGCCTATTAAATTATAGGAGCCTAGGTTAAGATTATTTGCTTACTAGTATTATTATAAGCTTATACTATAAGTTATGATTTTTTATATAGTACTAGGGTGCCTTTGCCTTTAATTTTATTTATAAAATAGCTATTAAAAATGTGTTATATACTATGTTTTTTAGTATTATAAATCTTAAGTTAGAAGACTTTTTACTAAAGTAAAGTATTAAGTTCCTTTTATTAGAATGCCTTAAAAGGTGCTCCTATAGTCTTTATAATACCTTACTAGTAAAGTTAATAAGTAAGGGTAAGATCTCTTTCTTTTTTTATAGTAAGAAATACTTTAGTAAGCAGAGTGCCTTAAAGTATTAATTTCTTAAAGTCTTAGTTAATTAAAGGGGTCTTTTATAGTCTACCTTTGCCTTACTTAATAGGCTACCTTTTAATAGTATTTTTGTTAAGAAGGTTAAAGGTAACTCTCTTTATTAGTTTATATAGTTAATTATTATAATTCTTTTTATTCCTATTAGTAAGTAAAGGAGAAAGGGTCTTTTTATTAGCTATAATCTCTAGATTATTTAGATTATATAGGAATAGCTTTATAATAATAAATCTAAATTTTATTAGTCCTAAAGGTATCTTTACTATATAGGTTATGCCTTCTATAGCTAAGAGTTTATAAGAACCTTACTAACTACCTTTCTTATACTAGACCTATACCTTAAATTATAGCAGGATCTAGTAGGTTAGGAGAGTGTTAGGCCTATTATAGCAGGCAAGAGTATTACTAATCTAGTGTTTTATAAGTAATTTATAGGCTTTAAAAGTAGCTTTATAAATTACTTTAGCGTATTAAATAATAAAAAACGCTAGTAGTAAATTTTATAATAGTTATAGATATGCCCTAAATATAAGAAGTGTTAGAATAAGGCTATTTAGGCTAGTAAAGTTATTAATAGCTTTTATAGCTATTTAAAAAAGGTAGTCTTACTATATATAATCTTTAAGTTTGCTTTTAATAATACTATATATATATTTGTTGATATCAACGCAACGGGTCGGGTCAACGTGGACCCGGCGCATCCTGATTGGCCGCATCCGAGCTCGCCTTAGATAGGTGGCTAGTGCGCTAGTCACGTGACCCACAACTTTGCGCATTATAAAAACCACTAAAAGGCCTCCCACTTAGCCAGCTAGATAGTAAAATAAATAACGTTAACTAGAATCCTAGTACTTCCTTTTGCGCGTGCATTGCTTGTTATTTCTTGTACCTTTATTATTAATTCGCCTATATACAAATTAACACTAATTAGTAGTAATTACACCACAGATTAGCTAGATTCACGTATTTTATAGAACGCTAGTTTCCGCTTATAGTAGCTGATTTTTCACGAAATTAGTAGAGTTAATCCTACTAAACAAAGAAAGTAATATAGAAGAGATAATTCCGTGATTACAAATAGATTTAATCTATCCCCTTTAGGGAAGCTCTTTAGGGTCTATTTACAGAGCTATTTCGTGCTAAGAAAGGAAGCTTACTATAGCACTGTGCTACTTACTTTAATAAGTACAATTTTTCCTCTTTCTAGCCTTAAACGCCTGTTAAAGGAATTATTAAATCTCTTGTCTATCACGAGATTTATTAAGCCCTTAATTTAATTAAATCTATTAGTCTAAACTAATAACTGCCACGGATTTCTACCCTTTTACCTACACTACTACCTGCTTTATTATTTTTCTATTAGATTTCTATTCTCTTCACTACTAAATATAACACATATCTATAGGTAAACAAAGCCCCTAATCTATTAATCTTAATAATAAGATCCTAGAG
>SRQA01000626.1:0-19230 GCA_018360365.1 Claviceps citrina | reverse complement strand
GAGGCCCGTGTCGCCGTGGCGGACCGTGTCCGACGGCCCGCCCTCGTCGCGCGCAACGACGGGCACGCCGCTGGCCATGGCCTCGAGCACCACCAGGCCAAAGGTCTCGGTGACGGACGTGTGCAGGAAGACGTCGCCGCTGGCATAGGCCGTCGCGAGGTCCTCGCCGGCCTTGAAGCCGGCAAAGATGACCCTGCGCCGCTGCCGCAGCTCCGGCTCGAACAGGTCCTGCACGGCCTTCTCCACGTCCGGGTTCCGGTTCCCGCCCACAATGTACAGCGTGAAGTTGAGCCCGCGCGTGGCCATCGCGCTCGCGGCCGCGGCGAGGAAGCCGAAGCCCTTTTCGCCCGCGAGCCGCGACACCGTCACGAAGATGGTCTCTCCGTTGGGCGCCAGCTCCCGGCGCAGCTGCTCGCTCCGCCTGCTCGGGTCGAAGAGCTGCGCGTCCACGCCCCGGGTCAGGAGCTCCAGCTTGCCGGCCGGGACGCGGTTGCGCTCGAGGTAGCGCCGGACGGAGCGAGAGGGGTAGAAGATGGTCTTGACGGAGCTGTGCCGGAAGAGGTAGCTCTGCACGGCGTCGAGGGCCAGGACGGCCATGTGGCTCAGCGGCGCGGGGAACAGGATCGAGCAGTACCCGGACAGGTCGGTCTGGAAGTTGCAGATGACGGGTGTTTGCTGCTGCTGCTGCTGCTGCTGCTGGCGCAGCTGGAGCATGACCTGGAAGCCCAGGCTCGCGGGGGACGCCAGGTAGACCAGGTCGGGCGGCGAGTCGTGGCCAAAGGTGCGAGAGTACAGCGTCGAGGCGCGCACGGGATACACGACGGAGAGCTCGGGGTTGAAGGGGAGCGGATAGCCGGCCACGCGCACCTCGGGCTGTCTGTCGGCCGGCCCCAGGTTGGGCGAGGGCGGAGGCGAGGGCGGAGGCGAGAAGGTGTTGTGGTTTGTGTGGTTGTGAGGCGCCACGACGGCCACTTGCGCGCCGTTGCTGCGCAGGTGGTTGACGAGCATGAGCGTTGTGCGACTCACGCCGTTGACGGGGCCGAACGACTCGGTGCACAGCAAGATCCTCTTGCCCTTCAATGACGGTGGAAACCGCCCGAGGTCGCGATCGGCGCGTGGCCGAGCGTCGTTGGCCGGCCTGGCAGATGCCATGCTGGGAAAACGGGACGGCTTGTTTGGGGAAACGTAGCAGGCAGTTTTTGACGTCGCACAGGAGCACAAAGCAAGGAATCTTGCTCCTTTTCCTCCTTCTTTCTCTCCATTGCCTTGTCTGCCATCATCTCTTCTTTTCTACTCTTTTTCTTCGTTTGGCCCGCATGCCCATGATGGCGATCAAGATGGCGTTCGGGCGTCCATGTCTTCGGCACGTGCTTGGGCGACGGGCTCAAGTTTGGGCTCGGATTGAAGCTATTCAGCACCGCACATGGCTAGCATGGGCCGAGAGAGGCGATGGCACCGGCCGGGTTACACCACGGGGCTTCGTTCGTGAACCTTGTTCGCTGGGCATGCCGCAGGCCGCAGGCCGCAGGCCGCATGCCGCATGATGCAGTCCACGTTTGCCGTTTACGGGCACGAGTGGACTGTGGGGGTGGTGGCATGGCCTTTTGAACGACTGGAGAATAAATAAAGATGGTCATGATGCAGAGCAACGAGAGGCTATTCTCTGAACTCTGGGGATAAGCCACCAGTGCCACCACCCTGGACGTGTGGTATCGATAGGCCCCTGGGTCCTGGGCACGGGGAAGAGTCAAGACATGGCAATGATGGCCTCCATCCTCAATCAGGGCGGAACGTGTTTGTTTGTTGACGTGTTGTGGTGCCCGAGATGAGCCAATCAAACGAGATTGTGGAAAACTGGGGCCTCGTGCCTGCTTCCATTGGTCTTGGCCAAGGCCAACAGGGGGGCGGGTCGTTTGACCAAATCCCAAATCATGGGCGGTTTAAACCGTCTTGTCACTTTGTCTGTATCGATTCACGATTCACGAATGATGCAAGTAGGTGCCAAGTAGGCACATAGTACGATAGTGACGACGACCATGTCGCTAAGTCAGGCCGGAGATGAAAGGATTCCTCGTTGATGTCGCCCTTGCATATTTTCGGTGGATTGCGAGTGGCGACGACGGCCCGCCGACATACGTCAGCTCTTTCCGGTCCCTGGCATGTGGCTTGTGGTGTGGTCGTGTCGAGCAGGTTAGGGGGGAAGAAGGGCATTCGTTGATGGTGCGGTGCGTCTTGCACCCTTGCAAATTGGTCGGCATGCTCTTTGACTCTGGATGGATGTCATCACGTCTCCGAGAATCGAAGGGAGACGACGCTGGGAGACGCAGGGAAACGCTGAGACGCTGCCATCGCGCCGGCTAATCGCAGCACGGTGTTGCGGCTGGGAATAAACGGAAATAGGCGGCCTGGAGTCTTTTTGAGTTCTGACTGCGGGCGGCGGCAGCGCTGGCAGCCGCGTGGACAGCAGCCAGGATGGCTTCGACGGCTTCGATGGCTTCTCGGCTGAAAAGCTGGAATCAGCGGCGTGAAATTGCGGTGGGCAGCCCGGGCAGGGCAATCGAAGTGCTCATAGAGCAATGCTTGCTGGTGCGACACCATCTCGGTGCGACAGTCACCACCACATCTCGCGCCTACGAGGCCTGCGACGCCTACAAATGGCTTGCTTGGCCGGCGATTGCCGTTGCCGTTGCCATTGCCCCTTCGGCCATCTCGTGGCATGACGGAGTCTCCTTTCTTCGTTCTTGCCGCGCCCCCCCCCCCCCCCCCCCCCCTTTCCTTCCCCTTCTCTTTCTCCGTAACCTCGCATACGTTCTTTATTTTTCTCTTCTTTATTTCTTTATTTCATTTCTCTCTTCCCGGGCTCTCTTTGCTGCCAGCGCCTTGTTTGTACGACGCGAGCCAACCCCCTAGTTCCATTGTCATTCCGCCGCGCGCCTTTGCTGTCTGTCCGCCGCTGCCTCCTTGCCTGCAGCTGCTTGCCTGAAGCTCTCCCTTTCTCGAACCGGGAGTCGGTCCAGTTCATTCGACACCATGGCTGCTATCCCCGAAGCCGTTGTCGACTCGGTCAGAAAACTCGGCCTCAATGGCTCTGCAGAGTTCGCCAATGGCGCCGTCCACGACGGCTTCAGCGTCGGCACCATCTGCTGCGTCGGAGCTGGATACGTCGGTAAGTCCAAAAAACCACGTCGCCCCAACAAGCAGGGCCCCTGCTCTGGTTCGCACCTGCCATGGCTCGCACCTGCCATGGCTCGCGCCTGCCCTGGCTCGCACCTGCCCTGGCTCGCACCTGCCCTGGCTCGCGCCTGTGGCTGGTGGTGGGACCAGGCCGCGTTGCAGAACCACGACTCCGCTATTGTGCAGCGCCCGGGTCGTCGTCGACTCGTCGACTCATCGAATCGTCCATTTCCTCGCCTGCTGGCCCCTCCTGCCGCGCTTCATGCCACCTTGCGTTTCTGACCCGGCCTTTCATTGCTCACAGGTGGTCCGACTGCCGCTGTCATCGCCTTCCAAAATCCCGGCATCAAGGTGACGGTCGTCGACCGTGACGAGACGCGCATCCGCCGGTGGAATTCGCGGCATCCTCCCATTTATGAGCCCGGCCTGCACGACATTGTGCGCGTCGCGCGCGATGGCTCGCGGCCGTTTACCTTTGTCAACGAGAGCGCGTCCGAGACGAAAGCCACGTCTGCCGACGATGGCGAAACCAACGTGGCCTGCCGCCCACCCAATCTCTTCTTCACCACCGACGTTGCCACGGGCATTCGGGAAGCCGATGTGGTCCTGGTCGCCGTCAACACGCCCACCAAGGAGCGTGGCGCCGGTGCGGGAAGCGCGACTGACATGACCGCCTTTGAAGCCGTCACGGCTGTCGTGGCTCAGTATGCGCGCGAAGGTGCCATCATCGTAGAGAAGAGCACGGTGCCCTGCAGGACCGCGCAGCTTGTGGCCGATACGGTGCGTATCAAAATTCCCGCATGTCGGAGCAGTCGTCGATTGATGGGTGGTTTTGGATGCGCACGTGTGTCTAACAGAAATCGTTACAATCTCTAGCTATCCATGCATCGTCCCGGTGTGCATTTTGAAATCCTGTCTAATCCAGAGTTCCTGGCCGCCGGCACAGCCGTCAACGATCTCCTCTACCCCGACAGAATCCTGATCGGATCTGCCCCCACCCCGTCGGGGAAACGAGCGGCCGACGCGCTTGTTGATGTCTACGCAGCTTGGGTTCCTCGGGAGCGCATTTTAACCACCAACGTATGGTCCTCTGAGCTGGCCAAGCTTGTTGCCAACTCGATGCTGGCGCAGCGCATCTCGAGCATCAACTCGATATCGGCAGTCTGCGAGCAAACGGGCGCCGATGTTGATGAAGTCGCCCGAGCAGTGGGCGTGGACCCCCGAATCGGCAACAAGTTCCTCATGGCCGGCATTGGCTTCGGCGGAAGTTGTTTCAAGAAGGATGTTCTGAACTTGGTCTACCTTGCCGAGACCATGGGACTTCCCGAAGTGGGCGAGTACTGGCGACAAGTCGTCAAGATGAACGACTATGCCCGCGACCGATTCACGAACCGTGTCATCAAGTGCCTCAACAATACTCTGGTCGGCAAGAAGGTGACTATCCTCGGCTACGCCTTCAAGAAGAACACGTCGGACACGCGCGAGGCGCCCGCGCTGGAGATGATCAAGACTCTGCTGGAGGAGCGTCCTAGACAAGTGGCTGTCTTCGACCCTTGCTGCAATCCGTTCATCATCAAGGAGGAGATACGAGCCGCCCTTGGGCCTTTGGCCGCAGTCAACAACATATCCGTCTACGGAAACGCCTACGACGCTTGCCATGGTGCCACTGCCGTGGTGATTGCTACGGAATTCGACGAGTTCCGGAACCAGCCCGTCCCCAAACCTCGGGTGCCCGCGCCTGCTGCCGCGGACGGCGCACCCAAGATGATTGGCCGAAAGCCCAACCCCAAGTCGGATCCCCGGCCATTCGATTCCTCCACTCCTTCGGCGAACGATCTGCTGGCCCTACACAAATATCTTGTGCAGCGGCCGGGTGAGACGTCAGACGACCCGCTCGACAGATTCAATGTTGAGCCCTCTTGCAGCGACGACTGCCCCGACTGCATTCAGGAGCGGGAGAGCCAGATGTCTGGCCATGCCACGGGTATGGGCAGCGCCGAAGAGTACAAGGCTAAGGAGCGGCTGGACTGGGTGCGTATTGCCGAGACCATGGCCAAGCCGAGATGGGTCTTTGACGGCCGCGGTGTGATTGACTCGCGCGAGATGATCAAGCTTGGCGTGCGGGTCGAGAGTGTAGGTCGCCAACACCGGTTTTATTGATGGGGAGCAGTGAAAGATGCCACAGAAACTTCTTTTGCCCCTCGAGATGAGACGAGTATATGATGAATTTGAAGCCAAACAGGGCGCGTCCTGGGATTCCTGGTTGCAGGTTTTGGACAAAGATGGCATCATCTCGTCGACGATGGGGAAAAGTTGATTCATCCAGAGTCGGAAACCGACTACTAGGTACCTAGGGTAGATGGATAATACTTTGATAAATCAAGGAACAGTGAGGTCACGCAGACGGTGGTTGAATAAACTGAATTTGGCCATTCCATTGTTGGAAGCGCAGCCCCAGTGCGCAAAGACGACGTGACGTTCCTGGAGTCTGTCTCGCTCTAGAGAGAGATAATACTTTGCGAGTCCTCAAAGCCATGTGTTGATGCAGCCTTGTCGTACAAATCCGTCTGCGAGCCGCGGTTGTCGTCATGACAGGCGCCAGGGGGTTGGATGATACGTCTGTTACCTAGGTAGGTACCTAGGTATCTACCTAGTAGTACCTAGTAGGTACCTAGATACCTATCGACATGTATATGTTGCATTTTATGCATGTATGCAGTCATGTTCCTCATGGACCGAGAGTTGATGAGGTTGACATTACTGGATGATGAGATTGGCTGGGGGAACGGACATGACTGTATGATCAGACTGGCTGTGGTGACTCGATAATATATGATGAGGTTGGTTGGGGGAATGGACATGAGTGGATGATGAGATTGGCTGTGGTGACTCGACATGTACTGTACAATGGGATTGACGTGGTGACTCGGCACACATGCCTGTGGTTCGCTTGATTTGCACCCGCCCCGGCAACGCTTGTGAACTGGGCTCCTGCGGCAGCAGATCTGCAAAATAGGAACAGAGTAGATGTCCCACAAAAAAAAAAAAAAAAAAAAAAAAAAAAAAACCGCACGGCATGTCCGATCTTCACACCCCAAACGCCTCGCTTATCGTCTCCCCCTCGTCCGGCGTGACAGCCAGCTCGAGCAGCTCGTGGGCCGCGTCGACGACCTCGGCCTCGATGCCTGCCTCGTAGACGAGGTCCTCCTCCGCGAAGGCGAGCCGGCCGAGCGAGAGGAGGTACCGCTGGCTGCCGCCGTGGGAGGTGGACAGCTTGTGGGGGAGATGGGCTTCGTTGGCGGTCAGGGGGTCGGTGACGAGCCTGTGGAGGAGGAGGACGGAGAGGGAGATGAGGAGGTAGAGGTCGGTGGAGGGGGAGGGGGAGGGGGAGTCGCTGCCGAGGAGGGGGGGGGAAGCGGGAATGGGCTGGTCGTAGAGGTCGTCTAGGGAGGCGCTGAGGCAGTGCACGAGGCGGGGGATGGCGTTGCTGTGGGAGGCGAGGTGGTGGGCTCCGAAGGGGGAGGTCGAGAAGGCGGTGAGGGTGCGGAGGGCGGCGAGGCGGATGGAGCGCTTCTGGCGGGGGGGCATGGGGAGGCGGCTTTGCTCTGTTAGCTTGGCCGAGACGCGCTCGATGATGGCGGCGGCGGTGACGGCGACGTCGGGAGGCGCCGTGTCTGGGGCCGGGGCCGTGGCCGCGGCGGCGATGGGGCCGATCGGCCCGATGGACGCGGGCAGGGCGGACGTGGCCAGCAGGTCCAGCATGGCGACCACATCGCCCGGCTTCTGCTTGGGCGTCAGGAGGAGGAGCACCATCTGCAGCGGCACCAGGCGCCAGAACCCGGCCGACGTGTACTCGAAGCGGCCCTTGTCGTCGGTCTCGGTCGGGGCCATGGAGCACGACACGGCCGTCACGTACAGGAGGTTGAGCAGCTGCGCCGTGTCGACGTGCTCGGCGGGGGCGCCGCCGCCGGAGAGGAGGTATCCGTCCGGGAGCCGGGACTGGGCATCCGCCACGGTGAAGAGCGTCGCCAGCGCGATGGGCACGAGGTTGGCCGCCACCAGGGGCGCCACCGACGTGGCGTGCAGGTCGAGCGTGAAGGAGAGGAGGGCGACGAGGTGCCTGACGGGCCCCCAGGCGTCTTCGTCGACGCAGCGCGTCCAGAGCGAGACGAGGAGCTCGGCGAAGTCGACCAGCAGCTGCATGGGGCGGTGCGCATCGCCCATCAGGGGCAGCTTCTCGAAGATGATGGACGAGAGCGTCCGGCTGGGCTCCGAGGGGAACGTGAATCGGGACAGGGTGTCGAACGTGGGCGGTTGGTGGTGGGATGTGCCGTGATCGAGGACGAGCTGCAGAAACTGCAGGCAGTGGGCGACGACAAAACAGGAGTCAGTCAGTGGTCAGTACACACAAACGGTACACACATGCACACACAACTGGGTTATCCCAAGGTGCCTGGTAGGTAGGTGCGTAGTTATCTAGGCAGTAGGTGCCTACCCAGACGGACGTACCTCGAATGGAGCGGCCGGGGCCGGGGCCGGCACCTGCACGGGAATGGAGGTGGGCTGCAATTCCCGTCTACAGCCATCGCTCATGATGACATCGTCGGTCGAGGTCGTCTCGAGTGCCGGCACTGGACTGTCGACCATGGGACGCTTCCTCTTCCCTTTGGTCGGCGTTCGCTCTCCAACATTGGCCGCGACGGAGCCAGATGACTTGCCCCGGCCCTGACCCTTGCTTGGACTGGTGGCCACGTCCATCCGGTCGAAACCGTCGGCAAACGCAAACGACGTGACTCCCTTCTTGGGCGTGGTGACGACGCCGTTGCTGCCACCCACATCCCTCCTCCGTGCCCTCCCATGGACTTCGCGAATGTCCTGCTGCAGAAACTGAAGTTCGGTGTTGGCGCTCTTCTCGGCGGCCACAGCGGCTTCGACCATCCTTGTCTGCCTGTCCAGCTGCTCGGCGTTGAGCCTGTTCAGGCGCGCAATCTGCGCCTCGTATTCCTGCTGTGCCTTGACGGACTTGGCGCGGATGATGGAGGCTTCGCCGCGGGCGGAATGGAGCTCGGACTCGAGGACTCGCACCCGTCGCTGGAGCGCGGAGAGCACGTCCCCTGCGGCGGCGGCGGACTGGGAGGCCTGGGGGGCCTGGGGGGCCTGGGGGGCCTGGGGGGCGTGCTGCAGTCGGTTCGCTGGATGATGATGCAACGGCCGAGTGAATTGGCTGGCGTGCGCGGGCGCGGGTTGGAACCTCTGGGACGCGGACGACAGCGAAGCACCGGGAGGTGGTGGTGCTACAGCGGGCGCCGCTCCCGGGTGCAGGCCTCCTCCGACGGCAGCCATCTTGGAACTGTCCACGGCCGGGTTCCATCGAGGATCCGGCATCGGGGGGACCGGTCGGCGAGGAGCTTGCAAGGGGTTGCTCGTGCCGGCCGCGCGGCGGTGCTGCTGCAGGGGCAGCTGTTGGCGCAACGTGTTGTCGACGACAGGTCGGCCGATGGGGACGCCGGCATCATTCGTCACCTGCGTCGTGTCCAAGTCATCGTCCTCCTCTTCCCAGCCGTAGTTGGATAGTCGTTGCGGTGCCGCATCTCGGAATTGCGGCGGCGGCGGCGGCGGCGGCGGCGGCGGCTGCTGCTGCTGCTGCTGCTGCTGCCTCACCCGGGCCTGCGTGAGCTGGATGGCATTTCGCTCGAGCTCCTGGAGGGCGTTGTCGGGCAAATCATCGAAGCCGTCATCCGAGAATTCGTCGGCAAACATGATTTGAGGAACCGGTGCAATGGCGTCATGGCCTCTTGGGGAAAGGGGGAGCTGTCGCGCAACAGGACGCCAGGACGCAAGAGGCAGACGTGTCACGGGCTCAACCAAGCGACGATGCGGCTTGGAGAGCGGGAGGTTGCCAAATCGCGAATCCGTCGCGGGGTCACGTTGTCGGACCCTCGTGCATTGACTTTGAGGCTGTGAAGCTGTAGCTGTGGCTGTAGCTGTGGCTGTGGCTGTAGCTGTGGCTGTAGCTGTGGCTGTGGCTGTGGCCTGTAGCCGGGACGAAAAAGCGGCCCTCTTGCCATTGGTGCAACCCCCCCACCAAAGCTCTCGGTCACACTGTCTTTTTTTTTTTTTTTTTTTCTTCGTCTGGTCCGCCTTCTGCAGCCTGCAGGCGCCATGCCATGCCTTGGCTGGCTAAGGCTTGAGGGCTCCGCATCAGAATCCATCCATCCTTGATTCCTTATTCATCCGAACCCGAATCAACCGCCAAAATCCCCGACCTCGCGGACCACGACTGACGACTCTCGCCGCTGCTGTTGCGCCTCCCCCCCTCCCCCATCTCCGACTGTCATTGCCACACGGCCTGTTGATAGATTCGATAGATTCTTGGCTTTTGACACCGTCGGGACCTCACGCCACGCTCCCTTCCTCGACGTCAATCGGCGCACGCACAGCAGTCCCCCGCGTTGGCAGTCTCTGCGCGACCACGGCGCCGCCCTGTGAATTTTTGGCCGCACGTCAGAGCGGTTTCCTGGACTCCATCCTCGTCTCAAGTCTCAGGCTCTGCTATTTGGAGAGACCCGCAGCGACGAGCCAGCGACGGGTTTACCAAGTTTCGAAAAGGAAAGAAGAATAGTAGAAAGAATTCACACCTCGCTCAGCCTGCCCACTACTTCAACCATGGGCAGATCAAAGAGAGGGGTGAGGTTTCCCCACAGCAACGGCCAGACCAGCGGATCTGACGGCCGTCGATCCAGCTTCAGCGACGCTTCTGAAGATGGAAGCGCTTCTAATACGAGTCCGCGAGCAGCCAGAGCTCAAAGCCAGCTGGCGCCCGTGGAAGAGGTATGCCTTTCTTTTGCTCTCTTTTCTCTCTCTCTCTCTTTTTTTTTCGCAATCATCAGACACAAACTGACATGCCACTGATACGCAGAAACCTCCAACGCCCGAGGAGGAGTACCAAAAGAAAAAGGCCAACTTCATCACGCGAACATTCTGGACCCTGTGCATGTTGGCCGCCTTCTTTGCCGCCCTCTTCATCGGCCACATCTACATCCTCATCATTGTCACGGCGATTCAGATCATTTCATTCAAAGAAGTCATTGCCATTGCAAATGTGCCGAGCCGCGCCCGATCTCTTCGCTCCACCAAGAGCCTCAACTGGTACTGGCTTGCAACTACCATGTACTTTCTGTATGGCGAGAGCGTCATCTACTACTTCAAGCACATTGTTCTGGTTGACAAGGTGCTGCTGCCCCTTGCCACCCACCATCGCTTCATCAGCTTCATTCTTTACGTCTTTGGTGAGTAGCACATACAAGACCACATCCCCCCCCCCCCGGGCGCGCTTGCTTCGATTCCCTCGTGTTTCCTCCGAGTGCTAATCTTGTCAACCGCACTCCAGGGTTTGTCTTCTTCGTCGCATCGCTCCAGGCCGGCCACTACAAGTTTCAGTTCACCAACTTTGCGTGGACGCACATGGCCCTCTATCTTATTGTTGTCCAGGCACATTTCGTCATGAACAACATCTTTGAAGGCATGATCTGGTTCTTTCTGCCCTCGGCGCTCGTCATCACCAATGACATCTTTGCCTATATCTGCGGTATTGCCTTTGGCCGAACGCAGCTCATCAAGTTGTCACCGAAAAAGACTGTAGAAGGCTTTGTTGGTGCTTGGATCACGACGGTTCTCTTCGGCATGATCCTCGTGAACTTGATGATCCGGTCAAAGTACTTCATCTGTCCTGTTAATGTAAGCGTCAGCCCAACACACCCACCCAACTCCTCCCGCTAGTGCGGCCGAGACGCGTCCTAATCGTGAAATCATGTAGGATCTCGGCGCCACCGTCTTCACCGGCCTCGAATGCGACCCCAACCCCGTCTTCATCGCCCGCACGTACCACTTGCCCGAACTGTTTTTTCTGCCGCCGAAACTCGCCAATCTGTCCTTTACCTTTGCGCCGATCCAGCTCCACGCCTTTGTCTTGGCCTCGTTCGCATCTCTGATTGCACCCTTTGGTGGGTTCTTTGCGTCTGGTCTGAAGCGTAGCTTCAAGATCAAGGATTTTGGCGACTCCATCCCCGGGCACGGAGGCATGACGGATCGCATGGATTGCCAGTTCATCATGGGGTTTTTCGCCTACATGTACTACCACACCTTCATCTCTCTCCACAAAGTCACCATGGGATCCATTCTCGAGACGGCCATCACCAGCCTGAGTCCAGAAGAGCAGGTCGAGCTGGTCAAGAGCATGTCACGGTACCTGGGCAATCAAGGAGTTGTTTCCGAAAAGGTAAATTCCAATTACGCCGCTCTCTCTCTCTCTCTCTCTCTCTCTCTCTCTCTGTCACGCACTTGTGACTGCATGCTAACGGACTTTTCAGTTTTTGGATTGCGTTGAGCGGACAATCAGCGATTAAGCGAACCCCCTTTTCAGCGAGTCACTGTGGGTTTCTGATGTTTCCTTGTCCCTCCACCACCTTGGGCATGGTCAATACCAAATTCAACACCATGTGCTGCTGCCCCAGCCCCAGCCCCAGCCGTTTCCCCCCTTTTTTTTTCTTGCGTTCTTTTAGTTTCGACATTGTCAACTTTGACCCATGCCAGAGAAAAGATTTAATCCCTGCTTGTTGTAGTATGAATGATTTCATTCGGGGAACTGGGCTGGGCAATGGGCTGGAGTCAACTTGCGCAACGCGCACACACACATGGGAGGGGGGGTCTCTTTATTCTTGTAATGAACAGTCAGCAAGGTTCGGCAACGAAGGTTTAATACTATGCTACGAAATCGAAACGCGAGCTTGAGAAGAGGGCGCGGCAGCAATACATTCCTATGCCTGTAGACATTGACCGGCCCGAGCATCAGAAAACCGGACCAGAGCGGCAGATGTGCGAGAATGGGCGTCATGTGCGGCGGGTCACTTTTGCTGCAGTAGTACCCAAGCACGTACCTACCTACCTACCTACCTACCTAGTAGTATGTAGATGCAGATTCATCTGCCTTGGTAGTCGGTTCCTCGTACCTCGGCACTAGGGAGCTGGGGAAAAAACGATGCCCACGGAATGGCGGTGTACGGCGCCTTGCCGCCCATGAATGACCAGAACGGCGCGGAGTGCGAGCCGTGGCGGAGTTGTCGGCCCAGCCGCTGTTTGTTATGTTAACCTTGAAGCTGTGATGGTGAAGATCACGTCATAAAGTCTGCTGTTCAGTGTGGTGTGTAGCATGTTTCATGTCTGTTCATGTCGTATGCTCAAGTAGCGTGCTCATGTCGGTAGGTAGGCAGGTAGGTACCTCCTAGGCATATATATGCGTCGCAACGTCGGCATGGCTGGGATCGAATCGCGGACGACGACGTCGGCAGCGTGTGGTCCTGCATACCTCCTAGGACCCTACTACATGGGTAGGTAGACAGGCAGGTACCTAGTAGGCAGGTAGGTACCTAGTAGGTAGGTACTCGGCACAAAGCCATATCCAAAACAACGCTGTCTGTCTCAGCCCAAAGTTCTTTCCTCTCCTCTTCTTCTCCCTCGCCTCGTTGTTTAAAAAACGCTCCATTACGGATACGGAAAAGGAGGCGAGGGGGGAGGAGGAAGGGGGGGGGAACAACGCAAAAGGCCCCCCTTGAAACTACAGGAAGAGGAGGAGGGTAAAAATCATTAAATAACGCAAGAGAACCCCCCCCCCCCCCCCCCCCTCCCTGAAACTACTGTAGAAGGAGAGCAAAAAGAAACAACGCAGAGGGATTGATTTATACCGCAGGGGAATTACCGCCCCCAGCCGTAGGTAGGTAGGTAGCCCAACGTCCGCCCGTTCGCTCTGCTATGCGCGAAATAACCCAAAGACACGTACATGTACATGCCTACCTATCCAGGACCTACCTGGTACTACATAATACTAGGTAGGTAGGTACCTAGTAGGTAGGTACTCGGCAGGTGCCTAGGTACGTAGTAGGTAAATCCCGATCCCGTCGCGTCCGCACTTTCAAATCCCCCAACCGAAGAACGAACTCTTGAGCAAGCAGGACTGACACACGTGTGTTCGTACCTGGTCCTAGTTCTCCGTCCACATGTCCACACACCCCAGCCCCATTGCTATCATGGTGCCGCGGCCAGGCGCGGGCTCGGGAGACGCGGGATTAGCATCTGGAACGTCTTTTTCGGTCTTGTTGCGAACTCTGCCATGGGGGGTGGAGGGAAGTTTTGTCCTTACTGCGCGTCCTTTTCTTTCCCGCTTTTTGCATGTTTTTAGTCCGGGTGCCCTTGTCAAATATACATCTATGTGTGTGACTGTGACTTATTGTTGTTATTTCACATGTATGCTTCCGGGAGTGGACACCAGAGTAGATCGAATGAACTGAGACCAGACAGACGAGTGCGCAGATGCGCAATAATGAAGCCAAAACAGACAGGGGACTAGATAGCCGGAAGAGCAACGTTTTTGAATCGCACGTCTTCCCTGATGGTCGAAGATAACGGTTAAATGTGGCGTGTTATGGTTGTTTGCCGCGCCGGACTGAGGAGCGGAATGGTTGGGCTGCGATCGCAAGGCTCGCGGCTCAAAATTCAAAATGTGCCTCGCTGTAACCATTCAAAAGGCAGCATTGGCTACCATGAAAACCTTACTGTACAAACCATACATATGTTGGCTCATGTTTTCCACCCCCTTCCCCGTTGCCCCCCCCCCCCCCCCCCGTCAGGCAACTTGGAAGAAGTAAAATGGTCTCCCACTTGTGACTTTCGCCGGACGGGGGGTGCCGGACAATGGAGCGTGCGGCAAGCGTTTTGTTTAAGACTTTCGATGTACTGCTGCTCCTGCTCCTGTTCCTGCTCCTGCTGCTGCTGCTGCTGCTGCTGGGGTGGGTAAAAGAGGAAGGTTCATCCCATGGAGCGCAAAAACGGACTTTAACATGCGTTGCTGTGGATTTTCCGTTTCCCTCGTCCCTCAGTATCGTAATTTCTTTGGAAACTATTCTTGGCCCACGTGCTGTTGGTGGCAATAATAATACCCCCCCCCCCCCCCCCCCTTTTCCTTTTTTTTCAGTGGAAACGTGTGTTGCGTCGAATAAAAGGCAAATAGAGCATGCATGTCAGCAACAAGTCAGCAGTCATGTCCTCCCTCCATGCTTCCTGATTGGGTAAGGGTGAGGGGGTGGGCGCCGCCTACTCTTCCAGTCCGGCCAACCTCACGTGCTTGAAAAGGAATCAGTTTGAGCATGCTGGGGAGATGAGGTCGAGGGTCCAGGGGCACTCACATATACACCCACATATACCCCCCCTTGGCATGTCCATCCATGCAAGTGCCATGTGTTGCGAAAAAACGTGCGGTGTTCCTGGGGCGGCGGAGGATTGAGGGGCGTGGCAGCCGAGTCTTGTGCTGCGGACCAGCCTGCGGTTTTCGACCTGTGCTGTAGCAGTGTAGCCCCAGGCCTGCCGCCTGTATGTAGATGCGGTGTACGGGAGAGACGCAATCCACGGCGCGTCGGCGACGCAGACGATGCATGCAGGGCTGGTCCTGGGCTCCTGGCATGGATGGGGCGACGAGGGGTGTGGAATCTCCAACGTGGAAACGTGGCCGAGGTGGGTTTCCAAGACGAGGACGACCAGGACGACCAGGTCCGTTCGATCCGCCCTGCCACCTGCGGCCTGCCACCTGCCACCTGCCACCACGAGGCCCCGTGGCCGGCGGGCCGTGGGCGGAAGCGCCATGGACGAGGAAGGCGAGGACGGCGAGGAAACGGGAAATGGGAAAGAACAGCTCGGCGCCGTGGCCACTGGCCAGAAAGCTCGACGCTGCTTTGCCGGTGGTGCCTCGTGCCTTCCCTGTTTGCTTTTTCTTGTTCTGTTTCCTTCTTAATTCCTTCTTTCCCCCTTCTTTTCTTGCTTCTTTCCCTCCTCGTGCAGCGTCCAAGATCGCGTCCCATCTACGCTCAAAACGCATTCACACGCACTCACACGCCCTCTCACACACCCGCCCAACACCACGGCCTCACATCCAACCATCGTCGCGGCCGGTGCCAGACTAGACATTGTATTGTCTCGTCTTGTTCATCCCCAAAAACTGTTCTACGCGTCGTCAACTCCAGACCTGCAAGCCACCAACCCATGAGTTCGTAAAGGCCAGCCACGCCCATCACGCCGCCCACCCCCCGAAGTCCACCGCCAAACATCACACTACATGTGCGCACACATATGCGCATAGACACATGACGAGCACCGACTCGTTTTCTGCCGCTCTTTGGTCCATTGGCCGATCCGTACGACTGTTTTTTCACTTGTAATTCGGACTTTTCCCGGCCGCCGTCCCCGCAACCGGAGCGCCATAGCCCTCCGTCGTCAACAAGGGAGACCAACGATTCGGGTGGCTTGGAAGACTCCTTTTCGGCACTGGGACTTACGGTGGGTGGTCCTTGCTCTTTTTTTTTTTAAAGAAAAAAGAGAGAATTCGTTATTTTCATTCGCCTGTGCTGAAGTCACCTGTGGTCTATATCTCGCAGCTTCTATCCCCCCCAGAGACAATCTGCTCTCGGAGTTCTCGGCCCATTTGTTCTTTCTTTCTTATTCTTTTTTCTTTTCGGCTCCTCTCCTTTTACCGGTGCTTCTCTGTGCTAGGTCAGGGATCCCTGCGCACACCACTTGTACAAAGTTGGGGGCAACTCCCTTCTTATTTCCTTCCATATTGGGCCAGCCACTGAGCTCACTTGTTTCATGCCATTGCACCCCGTGGCGACAATAAAGAGAAAAAGAAAGACGTGCTGGGTCCCAACAACGAGAAAAGGTCGACGGCCTTTGTTCTCCTCGCTCCTCCCCCAGATGGACAACGACTCGACGTACGGGGAAGAAGCCTCCAATGCCAGCACCTCGATATACAGCTCCATCACGCGCTACGAATGGAAGCACAACCGCCGCTACCACGCCTACCAATCCGGCTCGTACTGTTTCCCCAACGATGAGCGCGAGCAGGACCGCCTGGACATGCTGCACCACGCCGTGACGCGCCTTCTCGACGACAAGCTCTTCCTGGCGCCCATTGACCCCGCGAGCCTCAGTATCCTCGACATCGGCACGGGAACGGGGCTGTGGTGCATCGCCATGGGGGATGCCTACCCAGCCGCGAGCATCACCGGCAATGATCTCAGTCCCATCCAGCCATCCTGGGTGCCCAACAATGTCAAGTTCCTCGTCGACGACATCGAGCTTGATTGGGTGCAGTCAGACCAGTACGGCTACATTCACTGCCGGTACATGGCCGCCTCGGTCAAAGACTGGCCGCGGCTGATGCGACAGATCTACACCACCCTCAAGCCCGGCGGCTGGGTCGAGTTCCAGGAAATGTCCAGCTGCTACTCCACGGCCGACGATGCGGCCCCACTGGCAAAGGACCACCCCGCCCATCCGTTCCTGCAGCTCAGCCAGGCCATGACGGAGGCGTGCTCCAAGACGGGGAGGTTGCTGGACCCGACAGGCCATCTGAGGCAGTGGGCCTCCGAGGCGGGCTTTGCTTCGGTGAAGCAGCTGACTCACAAGGCTCCCGTGGGCAGCTGGCCCAAGGACCAGCGAGGCAGTGAGGTCGGCACAATGATGGCCCTCAACTATGTCGAGGGCGTCGAAGCCATGACGGCGGTGCTGCTGCGCGATGTCCTCGGCTGGCCAGAGGACGAGGTTGAGATGCTGAACGCCCGCGTCAGACTGGCTGCCAAGAAGACTGAGCCGAAGATCCTGGTCGACTATGTTGTTGTCATGGCGCAAAAGGGACTGTGATGCGTCTTCTTTCCTTTTTTTTTTTTTTTTTTTTTTTTTTTTTTTTGCAATTTTTCCATGCCCAATTTTTCTCTTTCCCCTCCTTTTTTTTTTGGCATAGCAGCCGGACGGGTCCACCCCCTTTTTCTTCTTCTTTCTTATTCTTTCCCGAATGCCTCATCACATTTGCCCGCGGGTCGTTGACAGGATTGTCGTTAGCGGCGGTGTTTGCAATTTGCTATTTTTTGTTCAATCTAGATCGGCGGAAACTCGGTTTCGGCATTGCAATGGGGGCATAGACTTTGCATACAGCAGCTGTATTTGCACGATGGCTTGCAAATTCTTTGCTTTGCTTTCTCTGCTTCGCATGGCGTGGCGTGGCGCAGTGGATCATGGGGCTTTCTTCTTTTTATTCTTCTTAGCTTTTATATAGACGCTCCTAGGGCCGTTGTCGTGAAATCACTTGCTGTGGCTGATTGCCTCTGGTTGCGTCTTTGTTGTTTGGCACATGTGGCGGGGTGGCGTGACTGGCTTGTTTGCGACTTGTCGAGTTCGTGATTCTGGCGGTGACGAAACGGGAGTGGCAATGGTAGAAGCTGGCCATAAATGTTAGTGAAGGGCAATGGTTTTAGGAGGTCACCAAAGCACATACGTACAGCTACGATATCATGATATCAACCTTGGGACTTGTTGCCATCGTGTCGAAGGGGAAATATAAAAATAAAAACCCACCGCCCACGTATTCATAACCTGACGGATGGCGGATGGGTGCTGCACTGCAACGCTCATGATTACTACATTCGAATGCGATTCCAGATGCCGCTTAGATTTGTCTCCCTTCCGCGCGCGACCAACAATGTTTTGGCTTTGCTTGCCATGAGAATGGACGTGGTTTACATGGATGATGAAACAGGACAAGGACAGGAACATGACGACCATGACGCCGGTGACCCCCGTGTACCACATGACGGAATCGGGTGTGGTGGCCTGTAACGTAAGCAGGTACTAGGTAGGTTTGGTAGGTTGGTAGGTTGGCACACGCCACGGCCCTACGAGGCTACAAGGGTAGCAGGGCGGAGCCTCAGCCAGCCAGCCAGCCAGAGAGACCATTCGTGGTTACTCAAACGCCCCCCTGGCCAACAACCCGCCCACGAGGCTGATCCGGCGCTCCGCCCCGCGCGCCCGGCTCTCCTGTCTGCGGCGGTCGCTCTCGCGGAGACGGGGGGCCGGGTTCTGCGCCTGGCGGGCGAAGCTGCCGATCGAGGCACCCCCCCTGGCTGGGGGGATGTTGTGCTTCTTCATCGTGGTGCTGAGGGAGGCGGCGGCGGAGGAGGAGGAGGAGGAGGAGGAGGAGGAGTTGGTGGTTGCGCGGCGGAGGAGGGCGGGGATGGGGACGATGGGGCGGGCTGAGGTGGAGGAGGGGTTTGTGAATGCCATGCGGGTGGTGGAGGAAGAGCTGCGCTTGAGGCTGATGCGGTTGATGATTCTTGGTGTCGGCCTTGTTGTTGTGGTTGTTGTTGGGGGGGGAGGCTGGCCCTGCTGCTGCGCCTGCTCTGGGTGCAGCTCGCTGTCGGAGTCGGAGCCGGAGTCGGAGCCGGACCCGGACCCGGAGTGGGCGTCCGTGGCCGAGGCCGTGGCTGGGATGACGGACCTGTGCGGCTCAGGGTCGAGGAGGCGGGAGAGGGTGGCGCGCACGTGTCCCACGTTGCATGGCTTCTTCTTCTTCTTCTTCTTGTTCTTGTTCTTGTTCTTGTTGTTGTTGGTGGTGGTGGTGGTGGTGGTGCTCCGCCGGCGTTTCTCCGCGACGCCCGCCCCGCGCGACGACTGGCTGTCGGGGATGGTGGTGCGGCGCCCGGCACCCTGCTTGTCGTTATCGTCGTCGTCGTCGTCGCTCTCCTCCTCCTCTTCCTCCTCCTCCTCCTGCTGCTGCATCCCACGCCCCGGAGGTGGCGAACCCCCCTCCTCCTCCTCCTCCGCCCCGTACAGCAGCATGTCCAGCTCCCCGTCCCCGTCCCCGCCGCGGTCCTCGAGGCTCCGCAAAAACGCCAGATTGCCCGGGTCCTGGTTCTCGGCCATCTTCTTGACCCGCTCGTCGGCAAAGAGCGCCCTCTGCATCTTGGCAAACTGCCGGCGCTTCATGCGCCGGCGCGCCTCGCCGTCCGAGTCCGAGTCGGAGAGGTCGAACCCGGAGCCGCGTTTGCGCCGGAGCATGCCTTTGGTGAGGTCCTTGAAGAGTTTCTCCACTTGTTGCTCGTCTTGGGCTCGTTCTCGGTCTCTGGGAGGTGCGTTTTTGGGTGTTAGCTTGCTATCCGTGGAAGGAAAAGTGGTATTTTT
>SRQA01000625.1:0-19274 GCA_018360365.1 Claviceps citrina | reverse complement strand
ACTACCTTCTTTAAATAGCTATAAAAGCTATTAATAACTCTGCTAGCCTAAATAGCCTTATTCTAATACTTCTTATGTTTAGGGTATATCTATAACTATTATAAGATTTACTACTAGTGTTTTCTATTATTTAGCGCGCTAAAGTAATTTATAAAGCTACCTTTAAAGCCTGTAAATTACTTATAAAGCGCTAGATTAGTAATGCCCTTGCCTACTATAATAAGCCTAATACTCTCCTAACCTACTAGATCTTACTATAATCTAAGGTATAGGTTTAGCGTAAGAAAGGTAGTTAGTAAGGTCCTTATAAACTCTTAGCTATAGAAGGTATAACTTATATAGTAGAAATGCCTTTAGAACTAATAAAATTTAAATTTATTATTATAAAGCTATTCTTATATAATTTAGGTAATCTAAAGATTATAGCTAATAAAGAGACCCTTCCTTCTCTACCTACTAATAAGAATAAAGAGGATTATAATAACTAATTATATAAACTAATAAAGAGAGTTACCTTTAACCTTCCTAATAAAAACACTATTAAAAGGTAGCCTATTAAGCAAGGCAAAGGTAGACTATAAAAGACCCCTCTAATTAACTAAGACTTTAAGAAATTAATACTTTAAGGCACCCTACTTACTAAGGCGTTTCTTATTATAAAAGAAAAAGGAGATCTTACCCTTGCCTATTAACTTTGCTAGTAAGGCATTATAAAGACTATAGGAGCACCTTTTAAGGTATCCTAGTAAAAGGAACTTAATGCTTTGCTCTAGTAAGAAGTCTTCTAACTTAAGATTTATAACGCTAAAAAACATAGCATATAACGTATTTTTAATAGCTATTTTATAGATAAAATCAAAGGCAAAGGCACCCTAGCACTATATAAAAAATCATAACTTATAGTATAAGCTTATAATAATACTAGCAAGCAAATAATCTTAACCTAGGCTCCTATAATTTAATAGGCAAGTTAATAGCTAATTATAACTTTAGCTCCCTTACTTGCAAAGAGGAATATCTTTATTAAGCTAAGAGATATTATATAAGCCTATGTTTAATTTGTTATAAGCCTTAACTATAAGATCCTATGCTAATTACCTAAAGAAGTTAGAGATTAGCATCCTCCTAGTATAATTATAGTAATTATTAAGCCTCTTTACAGAATCCCTAAGGCTAGTATGCACTAGTAGGCAATATACTAGAAGTATTATCGCAAGAAGTTATTTATAATAATTTTTACGTATAACCCTTGCCTTCTTATTAGCAGCTTTGCAAATAAATTTAGCATTGTGGGCATGCAGACTAATAATACCCTTATCTTAGCTAATTAACTATTTTCTAATTAAGAAGAAAATAAACTATAAGCTACTAAATTCCTTATTAAACTAAAGGAGAAGCTTATAATAAACTACCTTTTAATCTTTAATAGTTATAAACTTACTCTTAATGCTAATTCCTTTATTTCTCTCTACTAAAAAGGGTAGATTAGCAAGCTTTAACTTATTAATAAAAATCTAGAGAAGCGCTAGGAGGAATATTATTAATAAAGAGCTTATAGAGCGTATATTGCTATAATCTATTAACCTAAAGCTGCCTTTAACCTCTCTTTTACAGCACAAAAACAAGATCTTATAAATAAGGATATTAAATTTCTTAACAAAAGGCTTTAGTAGTAAATAAATTACCTAGATTAAGGGCTATGTTATATCCTAATTAACCTTAAAAAAGCGAATCTCTTTGTCTTTATTAACAAATCCTTTGTAAATAACAAAGACTTTAGCTCTTAAATTAGATACCTTATTATAATTAGAAACAAGAACTTTAGCGAGGCTTAATTTATAATAAAAGGCAATATTATTACGTATAGCTTAATAAAGTACAAACGTGTCACACGCAGCGCCCTTGCTTCTAAATTATATAGCATGGTTTAAGGTGCTAATATAGCCTACGTAATTAGCACAACTGTTAAGATAATTACAAACTAGCTTAATCTACCTAAAATTCTAATAATCCTATGTATAAATTTAAATTCGCTATATAAATGCCTTATTAAGCTTAGTACTACTAAAGAGAAGCGATTAATAATTAATATTATAGCTTTTTAGTAATTATATAAACGCAGAGAAATCTTTAAAATCCGCTAGATTAATAGTAAAAATAACCTAGCTAATATAATAATAAAGACTTTACTAAACCAAGCGCTTAAGACCCTTATTAATATAAATAAGATTATAATTAGAATAGAAGGTTAGGTGAAAAGAGCAGTATAAGACCTACTAAAAGGGTTATTATAAGAGTTATTACAAGAAGCACACATACTTTAATCTTTATAATAGCAGCTACCCTATTAAGATACATAGACCTTAATTTTGCGGCCTGTAGAGGCCTCTGTTAAGAGTTATAGATCTTAAGCAGCAGCGTTATAATATATGCAATTATAATAACTTCCATATTTATTTCTTTGGCTGTAACTATAGCATGTTATATGTGTTTTAGGGATATTAGGGTTATACTAATTAGTACCTATTATATTATAATAACTATTGCTATTTCCTTTGTTACTTTATGTAAGGATCTAATTAAGGGATTAGATTTAATTAGCTAAGTATTTAACATATTTAGCAGGGAGGGACTAGAGGCTCTTTATATTGTGTTAATTTCCGGCATAAAAAAAGAAGAGTGCTAGTGTTAATATTAACGTAATAGGTTAGGTTAACGTAGACCTAGCGCATCCTAATTAGCTGCATCTAAGCTTGCCTCGGATAGGTGGCTAGTGCGCTAGTTACATAACCTATAACTTTACGCATTATAAAAACCACCAAAAGGCCTCCCACTTAGCTAGCTAAATAGTAAGATTAATAACATTAACTAGAATCCTAGTACTTCCTTTTGCGCGCGCATTACTTGTTATTTCTTATACCTTTATTATTAATTCGCCTGTGTACGAATTAATAATATATAACCCTTACCTTTTTATTAGCAGCTTTGCAAATAAATTTAGCATTATAGGCATGCAAACTAATAATACTCTTATCTTAGCTAATTAACCGTTTTTTAATTAAGAAGGAAACAAACTATAAGCCGCTAAATTCCTTGCTAAACTAAAGGAGAAGCTTATAATAAACTACCCTCTAATCTTTAATAGTTATAAGCTTACTCTTAATACTAATTCCTCCGTTTCTCTTTACTAAAAAGGGCAGATTAGCAAGCTTTAACTTATTAATAAAGATCTAGAGAAGCGCTAGGAGGAATATTATTAATAAAGAGCTTATAGAGTGTATATTATTATAATTTATTAACCTAAAGCCGCCTTTAACCTCTTTTCTATAGCATAAAGGCAAAATCTTATAAATAAGGATATTAAATTCCTTAACAAAAGGCTTTAGTAGTAGATAGATTACCTAAATTAAGGGCTGCGTTATATCCTAATTAACCTTAAAAGAGTAAATCTTTTTGTCTTTATTAACAAATCCTTTATAAATAACAAAGACTTTAGCTCTTAGATTAAATACCTTATTACAATTAGAAACAAGGACTTTAGCAAGGCTTAATTTACAATAAAAGGTAACATTATTATATATAGCTTAATAAAGTACAAGCATGTTATATATAGCGCCCTTGCTTCTAAATTATATAGTATAGTTTAAGGTGCTAATATAGCTTATATAATTAGCATAACTATTAAGATAATTACAGACTAGCTTAATCTACCCGAAATTCTAATAATCCTATGTATAAATTTAAATTTGCTATACAAATGCCTTATTAAGCTTAGTACTACTAAAGAGAAGTGATTAATAATTAATATTATAGCTCTTTAGTAATTATATAAACACAAAGAAATCTTTAAAATCCGCTAGATTAATAGCAAAAATAACCTAGCTAATATAATAATAAAGACTTTACTAAACTAAGCGCTTAAGACCCTTATTAATATAAATAAGATTATAATTAGGATAGAAAGTTAGGTAAAAAAAGCAGCATAAGACCTAACAAAAGGGTTATTACAAGAGTTATTACAAGAAGTATATATACTTTAATCTTTATAACAGTAGCTACCCTATTAAGATATATAGACCTTAATTTTGCAGCCTGCAAAGGCCTTTGTTAAGAGTTATAAATCTTAAGCAGTAGTGTTATAATATGTGTAATTATAATAACTTCTATATTTATTTCTTTAGCTACGACCGCAGCGTGTTATATGTGTTTTAGGGATATTAAGGTTATACTAATTAGTACCTATTGTGTTGTAATAACTATTGCTATTTCCTTTATTACTTTATATAAGAATTTAATTAAGGGATTAGATTTAATTAGCTAAGTATTTAATATATTTAGCAAGGAGGAATTAGAGGCTCTTTATGTTATATTAATTTCTAGCATAAAAAGAGAAGAGTGCTAGTGTTAATATTAACATAATAGGTTAGGTTAATATAAACCTAGCGCATCCTAATTAGCTGCATCCGAGCTCGCCTCGGATAGGTGGCTAGTGTGCTAGTTACATAACCCATAACTTTACGTATTACGAAAACCACTAAAAGGCCTCCCACTTAGCTAGCTAAATAGTTATAATAAACAACGTTAACTAGAATCTTAGTACTTCCTTTTGCGCGCGCATTGCTTGTTATTTCTTATACCTTTGTTGTTAATTCGCCTGTGTACGAATCAACAGTTTACTACCTTAGGTATATTATTATAGTAGGTAAGAGTATATACCCTAACCCTACTAAGGTCCTAGCTATTTAGGACTAGGTAGCCCTAATAAAGCTATAAGGTATATATAGCTTTCTTAGTTTTGCGAATTTTTACTATAACTTTATTCTAAATTTCTCCTAAGTTACTAACCCCCTTTATAATCTTATAAAGAAGGGCATTCCTTTTATTTAAGGGTAGTAGGAGGCCTATGCTTTTAATAAGCTTAAGCACCTCTTTATCTTAGACCTAATCCTAGCTTAATAGGACCTTAACTAGGATATAATAGTTAAGGCAAACTACTCTAGTATTACTCTTAGTAATTACCTTCTCTAGCTTTAGATAAATAGTATTTAGTACCTTATTACCTACTACTTAGCCTAGCTAACCCCCCCTTAGCAAAACTATACTATTTATAATAAGAAGCTTCTAGTTATTATCTCCTGCCTTAAGGCATAGTTAGCTAAGCTCTAGGGTATCTTTAAGCCCTTTACTATTTATACTAATTATAAGAGCCTTAAGTACTTTATAACCCCTAAAATTATAACTAAGCATTAGGCTTACTAGGCTAAAACACTCTTATAGTATTATTACTACCTATAGTACTAACCTATATAGCACTAGTAATATACTAATACACTCTTCTAATAAAGCTAGGATAAGGTAGGGCTAACCCTATAGTATAGCTACCTCCTTTAACTTTTATTTATCTAGGCTATTTTTAAAAGTAACCTTAACCCCTTTAGTACTAATATAGTGCTACCCTCTAGTAACTAGGTTTTTTTCTCTTCTTACCTTTAAGCACTCTAGGATATAGTAGTTACTTATAATATAATATACTACTACTACCTTACTATTATTTATAGGAATATATAGTAATTTCCTATAAAAGCTAAGATAAGGGAGTAGATTATAAACTATAGTATTAGCGCTTATAAGGTGCTTTAGTTTTATAGCTAAATATAAGTACCTTAACAAAAGCTATTAATAACTACCCTTATTTAGGAGTACTATAAGTTACTAGTAGCAGGCTATCTAAGTTATAACACTACCTTCTAGACCCTTTAGTAATAATTCTACTAAGCAGGCATATCCTAGGATATTGCCTGCTATATTTAGAATTATTACTATTATAGTAGCTATAAAAGCTACTAGTAATAGTAAGGCCTCCTAAAACCCCTTCCTATTCCTAACTACTTCTAGTCCTAGATTTTAGTTAACTTTATAATAGGCTTACCTAAACGTAGGCTAGCTAATCCCTCTTTTCTTATAATAATTATAAACTACCTTTCTAAGTTTATTTAGCTTAAGGCTATAACTAGTATCTTTACTAAAGCATATATAAAAAGGTTTAAGATATACTAGTAGTAGTTCTATAAGTTCCTTACCTTTATTATCACTAACTATAGCTTAGACTAGCTAAGTAAGTTCTAGACTACCTTATGCTTAATTATTAAGACTAAATAACTACTTTTTACCTCCTACTACCCCTAGACTAATAAGAGTATAAAGTAGGCTAACTAAGAGGTATAAGCTATCCTATATTTTTATATTTCTTTCTTATAGTTTAATTAGCCTAAGCACCTAGTAGTATACTAGCTTACGCTTAATAATTAGGCTTCCTTTATTACTAGCTTTAGTCTAAACTAGCTACTTTATAAATATAATATTAATCTAGTTTAGGTTCTTATAAACGTTACTTCTAGCACTACTATAAGCATAGGATAGGCAGCTTAGTTTACCTTATAACTTTAAGAGGCTTTTAAGCTAGCCTAGGTAGCTATTACCTTTATATAGTAATAATAATAAAATAGTATAGCTACCTCTTATTGCCTTATAAAGTAGTTCTAGGTTAGGGACTAGGTATAGCTTCTTTTTTATTATATTAAAACTAACTACTTCTTTAAGAAGCTAGACTAAATAGTAGCTAAGTATTATATTATAGCTATTCCTATATTACTAATAGTTTATCTTAATATACCCTAGGGTATTTACCTTATCTTTTATATCAACCTTATTAAGCGCGCTACTACTAATTTACTCCCTAGCTAGCCTTAGTATAATATATGCCTAGGGCCTATATAAGTATAAAATAATAAGAATAATAAGCTTTATAAGGAATACTAGGTTAAGAAGGTGCTAGTAGCCTATAATATATAAGGCTATAGGCACTATTAGAATATCTTTATTAAATAAGTAAAATACTTAATACTAATATAAGAGCTACTTAAGAACCTAGTAAATATATAAGCCCTAGCAAACTATAAGGTAAAATAGAGTAGTGTATAGTATAATAATAATCCCTAATAGGTTTTTAAATAAGGTTCTTTTATAAAGCTATATATATTTACTACTTAGGGCTTAACTTACCCTAAATTAGTTTCCTTCCCTCTCTTTTTTACCTACCTTTCTTCCTTCCTTACCTTAATAAACCTTATATTAGTTACTAAGTAACTATAGGGGTAGCTTATTATTATAAGAGTTAGGGGAGGGGGTATTATACTATATTTAGAATAGTACTATTAAAATTACCTATATATTCCTCTTATTTCTCTCTTAGTAGTATTAATAGCTCTTTAGTATATACTCTTATAAGGTATATTAGAGGCATTAGGGGGTGTTTAGTAATTCCTTTACTTATAGGCTAGGCTTATAAAATTACTATAGTAGCTATATAATGCTTTATAGTATTACTATTTACTTCTCTATAGCCCTTTATATAGCCCTAAAGGACTATATAGTATGCTATTAATAGCTAGCTATAGCTTAGGTATTTTACTTCCCTTATATAAATAGTATACTTCTAAGCTAGGTAAGGGGTTAAACTAGTAGCTATATAATGCCCTAGATAAGGGCGCTAAAGAATATAAGAAATAAGTTAGTAACTATATTACTAAGTAATATAAGCATAGCTATCCCTATAATAAGTATATTATTAGTAGGTGTAGTAGTAGTAGGGGCGTTATAAATAGTTTAGATAGTAACTAGAGCATACTTAGTATAGTAGTATAGGTTAGTAAATCTATTACCTAAGGTATAGAATTTAGGTATTAAGATAGTAGCTATTTAGATTTGCTAGGTTCCCTTATAATATACCTCTAGGGTAATAATAGCATAGCCCCTAGCTATAGCTTATATTAGGGCGTGTATAGTATACTTAATATAAGGATTAGCTACTAGCATATACGTGTCTTATATATATTTCTAGCAGGCCTTTTAATAACTCTTATATAACTTCCTATAGGAATTATACTTATAGTTTAGTTTGCCTAATTAAATAGTAATAAAAATATACTAGATATAAGGTAGGTTAATAGTTATAGGTATAGTATTACCCTTTTTATTAAAGTCTTCTTTTATAATAAACTTACCTAGGGCCTATACCTAGTGCTAGTATAAGGGCAGAATATTACCTTATATACTAAAAAGTAATTATAAGGGCTAGCGTAGCGCGCCTAAAGGAGGCTATAGTAGCTATAGGTATATATAAGTAACTAAAGCAAGCAGGGGCTACTTACTAATATTCTAAAAGCTATATAAGGGAAATAGCGCCTAGGCATAGCCTAGGTAGTATAGTAATAGTAGGTATTATAGTAATAGTAGGCCTTAGCATAGCTATAATAAAGTAAGTAACTAGGCATAGGATTTAGTAATATAAAGTAAGCTTAGGAATAATAATAAGTTTATAAAAAAGTAATAAGTAATAGAATAAAAACTTTTTATAATAGGGGGGATAAAGGAGGATAGTTAGCGGGACTCTAGGGGCGGATAAGATAAGGTTTTTATACCTTTAATAGGCATTTAATGTAGCGTTATCTAGTCTAGGTATTATATATAAATAAGAATAATTATAGGTTCTTATAATACTAGCTAGCTATGCTAGCTATTAATAACTTACTTCTCGTGCCTAATATAGGCGCCTTACTCTAACTAGGTACTAATATTAAGCAGGTTACTTAGTTATAGTCTAACTACTAGTAATTATTAATAGCTTATATCTTACTTTTATACTAGCTATTTAGTATAGTATATTATGCTTATACTATGCTTATTACATTTATTATATTACTTATTTACACTACCTAGTAGGGTTTATAGTTTTATTTAGTTCTATATCCCTTTATCTTAATTTACTTGCCTATCCCTAGACTATTTCCTTAACTTACTAGTCTAGTGCCTATCCTAGCTAGGCTAGCTTACCCCCCCCTAGTAGTGTTTATACTTATCTCCTAGTAACTATAAATATAATAAGAATGTTTTATTTATTAATTTACTTACCTATAGCTTTTTCTTACTAACCTAGCGCTTTTATATAGGTAGCATTTATATAGTATAGCTACTACTTATAGCAGAAGGCTATATAATAGTATTAGGCTTTGCCTAATATAGGGCTAATATAGGTATATATTAGTAGTTATACGCACCTTGCCTTACGCGTAGGGCTTATATATAATAATAAGGGGGTATTTATAGCAAGGGTATAAAGGGGGCATAATAGAGTCTTTATGTTACCTTTCCTTCCTTTCTCTTTATGTCTTTTAATAGTATTCCGACGCCTATTAGCAGTAGCAATAGGGCTAGTCCATAACATAGACTTCCTAAACTTAAAGACAAACCTGTGCTAATTTAGGGCATTAAAGTAGCTCTTTCCCTATGTTAGAAGGTTATTCTCTATCCTAGTAATCCTAATATGTTAAACTAATATATTAGTTAGAAAAATATTAATGCTTCTAGAGAGGAAAGCTCCTCCTATAATAAGGATTCCTCCTCTTCCTTTAATAATAATAATTTAGAAAACTAGATTATTAATTACAACCTAGACATGTTATTAAACTATATTCTAATAAGGTTATTCTAGGACCTAAGGAAATTTAGTTACTTTCTTTTATTTATTTCTAGAATAACCTATCCGTGTAGCTAGCTAGCTACGCACCAAAGCTTACACAATTTACTACTATTCTTAATAAATTCTCCCTTGTAAAAAGGTTAAGTTTTTAGGCGTTTTCTGCTAGTCTTAATGTAAATAAGCTTTCTTTTAGTCCTAGGGCTGCTTCTAATAGTATTATTTAGTAATCTAACACCCTTCTAGCTAATTTGCAGAAATTAACTACTAAGAATTAGCCTAGCCCTATTATAACTAAAGCTCTAAGCTTCCTATTACTAACCTCTTATTAAGTTTTGCAAAGAAGCATAAATGTTAACACACTAATTAACTTTATAAAAGATTAGTTTAGTAAGATAGGAATTTCTCTAGGAGCGCTAGTGCCTCCTAATTTGCACAAGGAAATTATACAAACCTTCTTTACTTACTGCGATTTAAATGCTGCTTCTATTTATAATATCCTAGTAATAGACCTTTATTTACACTATTTATAATTAAAGGAAGGCATTAAACCTTAGGCTAGATCCCCTAAGAGGCGCTAGTTAGAACTATAGAGATACTAGTTAGATTAACTAGTAACTAAAGGAATTAAAGCTAGAATATACAAATATATAATAGCTATAAATAGCTAAATTTCTAACTAGAGCGCTAAGCTAGTGCTTATTATAAAAGATAAGATAAATCCTTAGGCTAAGCAGTGACTTACTATAAATTATTCACATATTAATAAGGCAATGCCTAGGATCTAACTACTGCTTCTTACTAAAGTCTATAATAGTTTATTAGATTCTTATATTAGAAGTTATAGTATATTTAATTTAAAGTATGTATACTAGTTTATTATAGTTGCTTAGGAATAGCGCTATGTTTTCGCCTTTTATATGCTAGGATTTAGCTAACTCTAACTAACTTAGATGCCTTAAGGTTCTTAATTAGCTTCTTTCTTTATAACTAAGGTTATAAAATTAGCACAAGGACTAATACTAGCGCTATTCCCAGAGCCTTTATTGCTTTCTCTAAGAGTGCTAGGGAAAATAAATCTTATTATAAATTATATAGATAATATCTTCTGCAAGTATAAGACCTTTAAAAAGCAGTGGAATTTTATTTATAATTACCTTCTTCCACGCCTTCTATAGTTACTAATAAAGCTAAGCTTTAAGAAGGTTTCCCTAGGAATAAATTTAATTCTTATAGTTAGCTAGGTATATTAAATTAGTAGCAAGATATTTATTAAACCTAGTTAATTAGCAAAGCTTAAGAAATAGCCTACACTAAGAAATTACTATAATATTAGGTTATTCCTTAGGGCAATTAGACTATATTAATAATAGATTAAAAACTACGCTAAGATTGCTTAACTATTAAATTAACTTACTAGGGTGTTGGATGAGCACAGGTAAAAGATACCTGTGGGTTACGCGTAACCGTAGGTAAAAGGTGTGTACACATAAGGGGGTTTTATTTAGTTGTATTTTCTAAGAGGAAGCTATCTAAGGGGTCTGTTATATGCCTCCTTTTATATGTGTTAAACTCTGCGTGCCCTTATATTTATATAGTAGTTTATAGTGTAGCTAATTATATTATATGTATCTTTACTTAGCTAGGCGGAGCTGTAGGCTAAGCTAAGGGTGCTAAGGTTAACCTATAATGTGTGTGATAATTCTAATACTAGGAATTCTCTTTTTTTATTATAAAAGTTATTATAATTATATATAATAAAAGGGAGCTGCTTAAGATATATAAATCTTAAGTATAGTAGCTACAGCTGGTAGATTTAGATATAGAGATCTTAAGTAGTGTAGCAGTAGTAGTAAAAAATCCTAGTCCTCTAGCTTTTCTATAGTAATAATATAGGAAAGGTTAAAGGGTTGTATATATAAAGATAAGATAAAAAGAGAAGGAAAAAGAGTGTGTTTTCTAGTATTATAAGATTAAATAATATCCTATATATTAGGTTAATCCTGTGGTTACGGCGTGCGCTAAACCTAGCCTTTAAGCTAAATTATAACTTTATTATTATTAATAAGAGCCTTAAGTATATAATTTAGCAATAACTTTGTTATTATATTAGCTAGGTTATCCTTCCTAAGGATCTATTAGATCTTAAAGATCTCGCGGCACTTATATAATTGCCTTAGGGCTATAATATTAATTATAAGGCGCTTCTCTTTTATAGTGCTAAGCTTAATAAGGCACTTATAAAGGGAATAAGAGTTAGTACAAAGGATAAGAGGGATATTAGGCAAAGAGAGCTAGGTTATGATTATATTTAGGGTTATGCTAATTACGTGAGCTATATTAACGCCTTAAACTATGCTATAAAGCTTAGAAGCTAGTGTGCTTTAAATAATACGCTTGCACTTTGTAAAGCTATATATAATAATATTGCCTTTAAACGTGAACTTTGTGTTATAATTATAAATAGAGCTTTTGTTACTAATTGTAATAATATACCTAATCTATAAGCTATAATTATAGTTGTTTGCAAAGGAGCTATTAACGAAAATAAAGAGCTTTAAAGTTATAAGATTAAGTAGTATATATATTAATCCTTAGTTTATATGCTATATTTACTACTTAATCCTCTTGTTAAGGGCCTTAATATTATTAGCGTTAGGTTGCTGTTTTTAGGCAGTAGTAGATAAGTTATATAAAGCTTTAGGTTAGTATATTATTATAATATACGCTCTATAGGCTTTTTGCTTTATATATTCCTTCTAGGCAGTCTCCGAAGAGGGGTTAATTAGCTTAAGTTTAGAGGCTTAACCTTTTTACTACAGATATATTATAGAATTTATTAAGAGCGTTAGCTTATAACTATTAAAGAGGAGTGTGTTATTTAGCATAAGCTTCTCTTTAGGCTTTGCGGTAAAATTAGCCTTAATTAATTAATCTTCCTTATAGTTAGAGAAAGGCTAGTTGTTACGTGTTGGTTCCCTCACGCATAAGGGGGAAGTCCACTAGTTAGGTAGGACTTTGTTATAAAGGTTATAAAAGGTGTTACACCTTACACCTTAGTTGCAATAAGTGCTAAAGTGTACGTAGTGTGTGTGTAAGTGTATAATTAATAATTTCTACCTAAGTCTAGCTAAATCCCTTCTTTATAGTAAGGGTACCTACATATTTATAAAGGTCCTTTCTAGACTATAATAAGTCCTAGAAGCATAGAAGAAAATAGCTTATCCTAAGCTAAAAAAAGAGAAAAAAAACACTAAGGAAATATTAAATAAAATAATTATAATTTAGAAAACAAAACATAGTCTTTTATGCCTAAACTAGCAAGTCCTTCTTAATTATTAGCTATACTAGTATCTATGCTCTTATTACCTTTATTATTATTGCTTTTTATAAAGATACCTTTATTATTATTATTGTTTTTGCTATTATTTTTACTATCTTCCTCTCCCTTATTTATAATATAGAAAACATTAAGGGATAGTTAAATTTATATAAATAAGACTTATAGAATATAGTAGAGGATAACCTAATATAAGTAGGTGCGTGGGGTGTGTAGAGCGTGAATATTTAGGTTTATTATATAGTTTTAGGCTAACTTCTTAAGTTCTCTAAGGTTAGGGTTATTATAACTAGACTTAATAATATTATAGAACGCAGGTAGCATGCTATAGGTAGCTGTATAGTATAATAGGACCTATTTAAAGAGGCAAAATATAGGACTACTAAGAGTAGTAGTAAGAGTGTTTAAAAGGTTAGTAAGGTTAGTAATTTTATTATAAATCTTATTATAAGTTTTATTATAATCCTCTTGCTATCTAATAATATATATTAAGTAATAGCAAAGAAAGATAGAGAATATACTAGTAATACTATAGCTATAGATTAGGCATTAGAATCTATAGGTTGCGTTATAGAGTCTTAGTGTAAAGAATTTAAGAATCTAGCGCTTTGCTTACAAGACTGCCTAGCCTAGTAGATAGTGGTTAATTGCGGAGTTTATATTGTTAAGGGCGATTTTAGTATATGCTTAAATATTCTAAGTAGTAAAGAGTAGGTTTATATTATAATAAATTCCTTCTAGTAGCTAGATAAGCCCTTTTATGCTAAGCTTTATAGTGTATTAGCTAAATTTATAAATAAGTTTATTAGTGTAATGCTATTAGTTTATTCCTAAGTTATTATAGCAAAAACACTCCTTAAGGTTCTTATAAATTTACTTAAGCTATTATAAGAGGAAGAGCTAGTAGTAGTTACCTTTAATAAGGTAAAGAATATTAGTTAAGTAGTATAATTTAAATACTATTAGTAGGTTATTACTGCTTTACTAGTTATTAGATATTATAAGTAAACCTCCTCTTTCTATAACTTTAATTAGGTTACTATACTTATAAAGGGTAGTATAGGTGTCCTTGCATAAGGTAGGGAGGTTATTTAATAAGCAGCCTAGCTCTCCTCTAGTATAAATAGCACTATATCTAATTATTATATAACGTATAAGGGCTAGTAGTAAGGGTGTTATAACTTGTAAGATACTTAAGGGAAGGTTTGCAGAGGAAGGTAATAGACTTTATATTAGGGTTATTAATAGTAAAGGATTAAAGAGGTTTAGGTTATATAGCTAGTAGGAGGTAGTATAATTAGTGTTTTATTAAGGTAAAAAGAAAGTAAGTTCCTAGGCTCCTGTGTTTGTAATGTATTATTCCATAGCCTTATAATAAATCTAAGGTTATAAGGGGCGTGACTTCATGGCTTGCACTTAGTTATTATATTTATATAAGGTTTTATACCTTTTAGAAGGGGATTCCTACTAGGGATATCTAAGTTTAATTCTTGTAAAAGAAAAGTAACTATCTAGGATAGTAAAGTAATGTTCTTTAGTTAAGTAATTTAGCAATTATATAGCAAAATTAAGCTAAGCTCCTAGTAAAATAAAAAGGAAAGAAAAGGAAAGAGAAAGGCAAAAGCAAGAAGTAAATAATAGTATATAGGCTACAAAATCCCTTAAGGGCAAGGCGGTTATTAGCACTAAGAATAAAACTATTATAGTAAGCTAGCACTAGCGCTGCTAGTAAGGAATCTCTATAGCCTTTTAGTAGCTAGCGTGCTAGTTAGGCTAGAATTATTAGTGCTAGCTAGGGATAATAACCCTGCTAAGCGCTTATTACTAGGTGCTAGCTTCTAGGGCATGCTTAGCTTTTTATTTATAAAGTTATGTTAGTTATAGGATACGGCGGTTTTGTAAAGGGTATTAACCTTTAACTATAGGGTTATAACGTTCTGTTCTATAGTTTATAGTAAGGATATGCTAGCTTTAGTAGATTCTAGCAAACAGAGGCGCTAATTTATATCCTTTGTGTTTTTGCTAGTTATAGCAGTAGCCTTAGTAATTATCTTCTTAACTATCTTAGGATTATTACTTACTATACTATAGACTTTAAATAAGAGGCGGACTCCTTTAAGTGCTTAATTAAGCTAAGCCTCTTAGTTTATAAAGGCTAATAGTAGGTTATTTATATATTTCTCTAGGGCTTTAAGTCTTATAATATAGGGTTTATAAGGCGCTAATGCAATAGCATAGTGTCCACGCATAAAGCGTAGGGCAGCGGCTATAAGGGGGTTTATCTTATTAGTAGTTAGGACTTTAGCTAGGTTAGACTATTATAAAAAGGCAAGGTAGCTGCTAAGGGTGCTATTAAGGGCACTAAATAAGGAGCAGAGTTATTTAGTAATAATAACCTCCTATACTAGTAGCTATATTATTTATTCTTTCCCCTAGTAGAAACTACCCTTTAAATAAATATAAATAGTAGTCTTTAGGCTATCCCTAGCTATACAGACTACTAGCACCTCTAACTAACTTTTACAGGCCTTTAGCTAGTTTATAAAGGAGTTAACTATAGCATAGATTTTAATATATATAGCAACAACCTTAAGGTATAGCTAGTATAAGGGGTTGTTCTTATTAATACTAAAGCTATCCTCCGTGATTTTAGCGCTAGCCTTACTAAATTCCACTCCACACACAAAAAGGGTGTTAACAAAGGTTTATAGCTTTTGCCCTTAGCACTTATTATTAGTATACTACTAGATAGCGTAATCCCTAGTAAATTTGTTATCCTTAGAAAGATCTAAGTTATTATTATTATTTAGCTACTATAGGCTACTATTTACGCGGCTAAAGTAGTAGAAATAAAAATATAAGTTAAACCCCTAAATATACTTAGGAATATCCTATAGTGTAATATATTATATATTTTATATCTTCCTACGCTTAGGCAGGGGTTTGTAATTACTAAGCCTATCCTAGGCATTAGTAGTATTATCCTACTGCTTATTAGCTTAGTTTAGGGACAGGGGGTTTTTTATAGTTATGCTCTCTAGGGTAAGATTCTTATAGTTAATACTAGAACCTTCCTTATTTTTAAAGCTATAAAACTCCTTGCTAAATATAGGTTATCCTTTATTATTAGTATTAGCCTTAGAGTCTAAGATATAAATAAGTCTACTACTAGCTTCCTATGCGCTCTTATTAATAGCCTTTAAGGTAGCTTATAAAGTAGGGGCTAGTAAATAAGTAGTAACTATTATAGGATTAATTATATTAAGTAGTTTAAAGAAGCTCCCTATAAAAGGCTTAGGGATAGTAGTCTAGCTATTAGAAAGGGCTAGCCTAGGAGTATTAGTAAATAAGGGATTAGCTATTATAAGAGGTTTAGTAAATATAGTCTTTTATCACATAAGTTAGGGCGCTATATTAGTAGTAAGGGAAATAGCAGGCTATGTGCTATATTACAGGAGGGCTACAAATGTAAATTATGCTCTTATTAGAGGAAAAAATAAAGCTATTAATAAAGGCGTATAATAAAGGGTTTAAAGAAAAAGGAAAAAACAAAGGGCTAGGGGGGGGAAGGTTATAATATTTGCCTTAGCTAGTTAGGAAGAAAAGTAAATGGAAAGTAAGTTATTATAAGGGTATAGGAAACAGCGCAAATATCGCGATTTTCCGCTAGTAAGAGCTTCTTATATATGCCTTTATAGTGTAAGGCATAACTAGCTTGCTACTTTAGTTAATTAGTTAGGGGGTTTTGTAAGATTTCTCTTATAATGCTCCTTATCCTAATTAATAGCATGTTTTATAAGGTATTTATTAACTATTTTATTAGCATTAATGCGTATTTTAGACTCTAGAATCCACTAATTATCCTTTATAGTATATTCTTTCTAATAAACTAGGAAATTAATATAAGGCTGCTAGTTTCTTGCGTAGAAGAAGCAAATATAGTAACTTATAATCCTCTTAATCTCCTAATAGTTTGCCTTGCTAGATCTAGTAAGATTAACTAGAGGAGGCAGGGGTTTATCCCTTTTAAAGAGGTCTGCCCCTTAATATAGCTTCTAAAGATAAGTAACTAAGACTATATAGTAAACCCTTAAACTAGGCAGGAATTTTAACTAGTATAAGAGAGGAGATACCTTTTTAAGAACCTTATATAGTTTAGCCTACTAAGGAAACTACTTCTTCTTTAGCTTCCCTAGGAGTTTATAGCTAAAGTAAAGTCTAAGGTATACTATATCTCCTATATTAATATTTACTAGTTTATATTAGGAATTATATCTAATCTTTATAAGGGCCGTGGCTATAGTAATAGTAAGTTTAGCCTCTCTTTAATATAGCCTGCGAAGGATAGTAATATTAGTATTCTCTAGGTTAGTAATAACTTTATTTAGATTAGTAAGGAGGTTTATAATAATAAGCAGCTTATAGCTAAGTACTAGCTTATTTAGCAAGCAGTTAATAGAGGCAGCTATAGCGTTATTAAAATAATATTATAATACAGGTATTACTAAAATCCATAGGATATCTAGGTTTATAGCTATATAGTATTATATAGTAATAATAACTATCTAGTTCTTTTGTTTAGCTACTCTGTTTGTCTAAGGGTAATATATAGTAAACATAAGGAATTTAACTCTAAGCTTATAGAAAAGCATAGTCTAGATCTTTAATATAAACTTTAGATTATAGTTACTAATAATTTCTCTAGGCAGTCCCTAGTTAGCTATATACAGCGCTTTAAGAAGAAGTCCCGCCTAGTTATTAGCGGAGTATGCCTTGTTTCTAGGAATAAGAATTATTTTCTTGCTAAAGAGGTAATTAACTAGGTAGAGGGTGTTATAAGCGTTAAATTTGTTAACCTACTATATTATATTAGTAGAGCTAACCACTAGCATATCTATAATAAAATCTAGGGAAATAGTGTGGAAAGGGACTAGCTTTATTTGTAATAATTATAATTCCCCTAGGGCTTTAGAGCAGAGGACTGCATTCTTATAGTATATATTATAATATACAACATAGGCCTAGATCTAGCTACTTATTTGTAGGAAATAAACTATAAATAATTCCTTTACTATCCTTCCCACGCTAAAATAGTAGTGTTTATTATATATTAATTAGAGTATTATTTTCACATAGCTTTATAAGATATAAAGTTAGTAAGTGCCTCCTAGTAAGTAAAAATAGAGTAGTTTATTATCCTTAAGATCCTACCTATAAAGGGGGATTTTAGGCCGATTTCTATTAGCCTTCTGCTAACATTCTTAGTATAACTAAATAAAGTTAATAATCCGGCTAAATTTCGCGTTATTTACATACCCTGCTATAATTAAGTGTCTTATCTTATTATTTATAATTATAGTAATAGCATACTCCTCCTTAAAGTAAGCATAAGCGTTAAGCTTATTAAATTAACTATAGTCTATAGCCTTTTAGTAGCTAATATTAATAGGTAGCCTTAAGAGGGCGTTAGGAACTATATTTAGAACCCTAGGAATGTGAATTATATAAAGCTTAAATTATAATAAATAATTTGTAACCTTTACTAGCTTAAGGTTAGCTTTATTAAGGTTTATTATAGTAAGTAATATGTGTGTAATAATCCCCTTTGCTAGTAAGTAATCCGTAATAATATTTACTAGTTATAAGTTTAACTAAGCTATCTTCTGTAGCTTATGTATTCCTTAGGTAATTATAGTAACCTTTGCTTCTATTAAACTATATTACCTTTCTACCACTAAAGTTAGCCTAGAAAGGAAGATAATTAGATAAAGCTTATTGCTACTAATATCCTTGCCTAGAATACTTATGCTATCCTATTTAATAGTAAGTTAAAAGGCGTATAAGCTAAATCCTTTTTTATATACGTTAACCTTAAAGAATAAAGGTTAGTTAGGGTTATAATACTATAAAAGGATCTTAGTGTATAGGAGCCTTTAAATAGCTTTAAAAAACACTATCTCCTACTTAGTTAGCGTGAAGGTTGCTTTCTAAGCTATACATTTCCGCGCCTACTTTAAAGCGCTAACTAGAAGCTTATTCTTCTTATAAAGCTTATAAAGAATAGCAGACTTCTTATCCTAAAGGGGCTATATATAAATATTAAACTATAGGATGCCTGCTCCAAGGAAACTAGCTATTCTAATAAAGGTTTCTAAGGTTATAAGTGTAGTTAGTATCTAGAGATTCTTAAAGGCCTTAATACAGTTACTTATATTAGTAATACTATTTGCGTTTATAACAAATCCTAGCAACTAAATAAAGGGATACTTAATAAAGGATTTCTTTATAGTAATATACAGGCAGCTATCCTTAAGGATTTTAAATATAATCTTAAGGTGCTTTAGGTGCTCCTTTAAAGTATTAGAGAAAATAGTAATATTATTAATATATATATAAATA
>SRQA01000624.1:0-19281 GCA_018360365.1 Claviceps citrina | reverse complement strand
AAACCCCCCCCCCCCCCCCCCCCACACACACACACACACAACAAAATTCATCGGTTTTGTTTATATTCACATACAATATATTCCTTTTCTGGTTACAAAAACTTGCTTTTGGCTGGCACGGAGCAACGATGGCAATGGCGGAGAGATCCGCTCACGAGTTCATGATGATGACCAAGATGCGCGCTTTTCTTGCTTGGAGGAGAGACAGGGGAGACAGGAGAGACAGAGTGTGTGCGACGGTGGCAGGACGGACAGATACCCCAATGCTTGGACGGAGGCTTGTCGGACAAACACATACGCATAATACAATTGTTCTATTGCCATGGGCCAAGCTATACCGCAGTAGCTTATGCTCTGTGTCGTGACACCATACTGGCCTACCCGCTCCGAGATGTTCACGTGTCGTATGTATGTACATTCATACTCTGTTCTCGGCGCAGAATCGAGTGCACCCTTCTCCGTGGCAGCATGCACGTACATGTCTAAAGGACTTTGTGAACCGGTTCCGAATTCTCGTGATCCACAGCTGCAGATTCACGCTCGTGCCTCGCCTCGTACAGAGACGAGCAATGTACAGTGCTGTTCCTGTTCCGAATCCGACCCTGTACCAGGCCTCATTACCCCGGCGCCAATCGTCTCCATACAAGGTATAGAAGGGAAAGGTGGACGCACGTTCCGAAAATGCTCGCCTGGTGAGCGGCTTCCCTTGCCAGGCCATTCGCAAGGACCCGTTGAACGCCCTTTCAGGTAGTAGCAACGTATTGGCCGAGCAGTCGATGTGCATGCCTCATATCCACTGAGCTCTGTAGCGCAGCGGCACCGTGGTTTGAAGACGCAGAATCAGGGTCCTCCTCGAGTGGCGTCTTGCGTGTGCCAAAAACGATGGCCATGTCCGCCAATCGTCCAAAAGTAGTCACCCGCGACATCGATCATGGTGACGTGGTGACGTGGTGACGTTGCGTGGTGAGGGAGATGCCGGCCACCGTCGCAGAAGAAAAATGAGAGAGTGAGTGTCTAAGACACAGGCTTTCTATCCTGGTTTTGCAAGCAAGCAAATGGCCTGTTCATGGGGGAGAACATGTCCAAAACATGTATGTAGGCATGTAAGTTACGCGCCATGGTTGGTTGCTATTTCGTCATGAGATGGGGTGCCGGGTAGGCATATATATCGGCCTGCGCCAGCATTCGTGAACCAAAGAAGGAAACAGGAAACGACTAAGAACGCATCAAAAGATAAAGCGCTATGGAAAGAAAATCTCAGTCTACGCAGCTCGCACCAAAGAGATAACATTAAATCCAGTGATATTACCCCTTGGACATGTCTCTGTGGTGACGGAGGCAAACAGCAATGGGGCCATATTCTGCTCAGCTGAAGGCAGATGCCCGCATCCGAGTCTTGCTTCGTCACACTTGACTCTTCCTTTCTCTCTCCCTCTTTTTTTTTTTTTCCGTCTTTTTTTCTTCCCTGCGCAGAGCTGACATGCTGTGCTGCGTGGCTCCCTTTAAACTTTGATACCATGGTAGGCTGCTTCTTTTTGGTTCGTACCAACAAAACCCTGGATACATGTGCAAGTCAGTTTGCAACACAGCCAGCAAGAGTCAGATTCCAGCCATGGAGCAAAGCAGATACGACGTGCAAAGATAAATCACACACCGTGAGCAAACCAAGTGCTCTTATCTTCTTTTATCATGGTGTAACGATTTTTCAACAAAAGCCAAGTCGTTCTATTGAAGCACGACTCGCGGACCTCGACCTTGAAAAGCAAGGCGACATGACAGCTCGCAACGGCAATACGACATGTTGCAGCATTCACCACTGTATCCTTCGTGGTGCACGGTACACAGTCGTCGGCGAGGTCGTCATGGCAATATGACGCGCATTGGTGGAACATGCCGTGACCTGTCCCTGGACCGCCGCTGGCCACATTCGGGGTCGTCGCCGGTCGGGGGTCGTCGGGGGTCCGTTGTTAACTTGTTGTAGACTTGTCGTAGACTTGTCGTAGACTTGTCGTAGACTTGTCGTAGACTTGTCGTATGTAGCAGTAGCCTAGTACGATGTACGACTGAGTAGTAGGCAGAAGGAACAAGACCATTTTTCCGACTCTGTCCCCAAGTTCTCCAATAGTCTGTTTCACTAAATCGTGGTGCCTAAAAGGCGGCACTACTTCATTTTAGGCAAAACCGGCATGCGAGTCGTCGAGCTACAGATTTGCATCGCCCAGAAGTTCTGTTTTATCATCAGCTCAGCTGCGTGCAGGAAGTCTGCTCGCGGCGAGCCGAATCCGAATCCGAATCCAATCACGCCCATGGGACATGACTAGGCACCTGCCTATCTGCACATGCTGCCATGTTCATGTTCATGTTCATGACCATGAACACGCTACAACATGGATTGACTCCGCCCTGCCATGGCCATGTGGCGCGGCGGGAAGGGAAAAGTAAGGAAAAAAGTAAGAAGTCCGTAGGCGAAGCATGTGATGTGGCGACAAACTAGAGAGGACAATCTAGCCGCAGCCCCAAGCAAGAACACAAGCAATGAGGCTTCGCGGGCGTCGTCGACTCGCCGCCGTGGACCGTGGTGGTGGGTGGTGGAGGACAAGGTTTTGCCAGGAACTGACCAACAATCTGTGATTTCCCCACACCCCAAGATCTCTCGCTAGCTGCGGCATGCCAGCCTGCCAGGGAGCGGAGCAATCTGCATGTGCCCTTTTTTTTTTTTTTTTTTTTTTTTTTTTTTTTTTTTTTTTTTTTTTTTTTTTTTTTTTTTTTTTTTTTTTTTTTTTTTCCCTCTCTCCGCCTGGTGGCTCGCATCCGATACTGATCAGTTTGACGCAAGCACCAGCATGGACATCACACGCAAGCACAACATCGAATGGACGCCGAACCTGTCATGGCCCAAGTCGTACTGTTGTTGACTGTAAAACCAGCGAGCGGCTCGTATCGAGCAAGGGTTGATTCAGGGTCACTTCCTCCCAGCCATTCGCACTGGGCATACATGATTGCATACCTACTTGTACGTGCAAGGGCAAGACGAGGGCTGTAGCCATGCCGCCATCATTACCCGCGCCTCGTGGAGGGATCTCGTGGAGGGATGGGCCAAAGTCCAGCGCGATGCGACAGACAGGAAGTAAATGCTAAACGCCACTCCGTATTGCAGCATCATGCCATTATCCATATCATCCGGCCCCGGCATCGAGCTCTAAAACTCTGGCATTTGTATGAATAGTATGAAGCGTCGTCCAGCATAATCGAAGTGGTGGGCTTGAGCCAACGGCACGTACTAGATAGAGGCTTTTTCCGAGAAATCATTCTCTCTGCCGTGACTGTGTAACGATTGCGAAATGACCAAAAAGGCGTCACCTGTGGGGCCCTGCGGCGAAACCCAGGCCACCGGCTCCGTGGGTACGTGTATGCAATGCAGGTCTGAGGTACAACAATACTGTAGCTTTGGATCAAAGACGAGAGATGAGAGCTGACGGTCTGCATCTCGGTCGTAGATGCTATGCAGTCGCGGTCCCGCGCCTTGTTCTTGTTTCCCCTACCCTTCTTCTCCCTTGCCGGGCACTTGTGGTCGAGGCTCTCGGCTCGTCACTAACGGCTTATCAGGTCGAGTGCCCTTCTTCCTTCTAGATGCCGTATCCTGCTCCGGCCATGGTACGAGCCTTTGGTGCCTGTTTGGCTAGCTCGTGCCCGTAATCATCCATGACCACGGATCCCCTGTTTAGCGCGAGATGTGCCCATGCGACAACCAGCACGGATAGTCCAATCAGGTCGGGACTCCGCATACTGGCCACGCTCCGTCTGGTCGAGATTTGTTTGCGAGGCTACTGCAAGCACGAGTGAGTGCCGCACAGGCGAAAGAGGAGGAGGTGGATGCCGGTTTCTGACGCCAAAAAGAGCCGGTGCGGTGCTTCTTGTGTTCTTCCTTTCTTCTTCTTTGTCTGGTCTGGTTCAGGATCGCATCCACGGAACAACAAACGCACACTTGTGCAAATGAGGACTGATTCTAGCCAGTCGGCGAGTACTATGTGAAATAGGAGACGAGGGAGATGGAGAAAGACCTGGTGCCCTCTCGTATTCCATCACTTTGATGTCAACTTGTCAAGACAGAGTCGATGGGCGGCGCTAGATCCTTCTGTTGGTTCCCTCAGACTTCGGCGGCACCTCGTCCGCCCTTAGCCCCTTTCATTGAACTTTCGTAGCGCCATCTTTTAGACTCGCAAACAAAGTCTGGCAGCAGATGGCGCCCGGGCCCTGAATCCAAGGGAATCCCGTGTTTTAAAATAAACCCTCTTCCCAGCAATCGCTCGACGACCCGTCGCCCCCCCATGGTCCGTTCTAGTCTTCCCTCTGGGTTGTGTCTGGCACGCAGACCATTGACGGGGCCCGAACGGCACTGCAAATCACACAGCAAATCCCGATACTGCTCTGGTTGGATCGATCCGACATGGCCACTGGCCAGCCCCCTGGACTGCGCATCTGTTGAGTCTTGAAAGTGCCAGTGCGGGAAGCTCGTCGAGCACCAGGGTGTTCCATCAGCCCTGTCGAGGGTACTAGGTACCTGCTAGGTAGTGTGTAGTATGTAGAAGCCTATAAGACAGCAAATGTCGCCAGAAGAACAATGGTGCTTGTGTGGCCGGATGCCTCTGTGAAGAGGGTTTGCTGGCATTTCGAGCATTTTGAGTATTTCGAGCATTTCGAGCGGGAGGGGCTTCCAGAACGGGATGGAAGCTCCAGACCCTGCGGATCCAAGAAGGGGTTCGCGTAGGGGGTCACGTAGGGGTCGTATGTACTATAGTAGACGGTAGGGGGGTCTCGTAGGGGGTCGTGCAGGGACACCGACCGACCTGTGAATTGGCGCCGCGCCGCCGGCGCCGCGACTCGCCTTCGCCCAGCCATGCAATTTACAGCGGCCCCAAGGAGCCAGCCGCCCGCCGCTGACTCTGCCAGACAGCCTCTGACGGCCTCTGACAGCCTCTGACAGCCTCTGACACCCTTGATTGACATCCCCATGTTCCTGGGCTTACCCTGGGCCGCCTTGCCCAGTCCTGGCCGTCCATACACACAGCCTCGCCAGTGGCTCCGTGGCCCAACGTGAAAGTCCGTCCTCTCGTCCCCCTCGCGCTTCACTCCATCACCATCACCATCACCAGCACCACACGCTTCTGGCTTGCCGACCTTCGTCCTTTTCTTTCTTCCTCTTCTTCTTTCCTTCATCGTGCCCGTCATCTTCATCTCTCCTTCTTCGTCATCCCCCTTCTTTCCCCCTCTGTCCGCTTCTCAGCATCTCCCATCCACCAGCACGCCAAGGACGCCTTCCGAAAATTCAATCCATCTGGTGCGAGCCCCCTTTCTTCACCTGCCTCGCCTCCGAGCCCTCTTCCCCCCTTTACTACCGATTTGCAACTTTTTGTGTGTCTTGCCTCTTCTTCTCCTTCGAATTTTTGTGCCTTCTCTCTCCGTCCTCGAGCGCGTCGTTGCATACAGCGACCCAGAAGTCCCGCATTGTCCTTTCCTGGGTCTTTGCTTCCAGTCTTCCGCGGTTCCAGAGACGTGCCATCGCCGTCCTTCCATCGACCGTAACACCCTCGCACGTACGCATCGGCCTCTCTTTTCTCATTGATTGATCGACAAGGGCTGAGAGGACCTTCATACCGACGATACACCATATTCTGTGTGCATTGGACTCGTGTTCTCTTTGAACTAGTTGGAAGCAACTCTTTCTCTTTCCTTCAGGGAGCTGCTCTTTCAAGAGATCACCAATCACGAGACCCGCAAGGCAAAACAAAGGACATCGTCGGTTGAATCGAACTTTTGAACAAGACAGTCGTTTCCTTTCTTGATAACTTTTCCGGTCGCTGGCGCCCTTTTTTTTCTTCAATTCCACTTCTCCGCCATTAATTAATCCCTCTTCTCGTACCGGCACGGGAGGACATCACAATCAAAAAGATTCGCTACCGATTCTACGCCAGTGTCGAGCGAACCAAGAAAACAAAATCCACAATTCAAAAAAAAAATAGAGCCATACGCGATTTTCAAAGAAAGACAAAAAAATACAAAAAGGTGTGGAATCCCTGCAAGCAAAAAAAACTCCCTTTTGAGATTGTTTTGAAACTTTGATCTTGGCTGTTCGTGCTACTTCATTGCCAAGCTGTCGAACTGTATTGGCATCTTGACAGACCATTGTACTAATTCTAGTGCTTCCTATAGCGATCTCTTCCATTCTGTAACACGCTTTTCTGTCTTCTCTCTTTTTTTTGGAGAAGGATTTAGAAAATTAGCATTACTTTACGCAGTCAAATTGACATACGACAAACTGAAGTGGCGGGTTACTACCAAGTCATTACAAGTCAGCAGAAGTAGTGCTTGAGCAAGTGCATTATGGCTGCGTTGGTTCAGACGTATTCACAACCGACCTCTTCAAACACCATGCTGCAGACACGCCCGTCGTCAACTGGTGGCATGATGCCCAATAGTCAACCTCACAGCAACCGCCAGTACAGCGCGACGAGCTCGCAGGCCCCAAGGTCTGTCTACAATACAACTGGGACTACAGGATATAGAGGCAGTTCAGCCCCTACACAACCATTTGCCTTTTCTAGCACGCCAAACCTCGGTCAAACGGTGTCATGGCAGCAGTACGGTGCATACAGAACAAGCCCTTCATCCACGACTCCCTCGCATCAAGTACATGACTCGAGCCAGATTCACCGTCCTGCCATGCCGAATAATGCTCAAGCTTACTCTAACTCTTTTGGCGTGAGCCACGGTGGATCTCGAGACGACTCGGCGCTTCCTCCAAGCCGCAATTTGACGCCAACTTCACGCCCGCTTTCTTATTTGTCTGTATCGACACAACCTTCTTTTTCGACTTCCAGCAAGCCACACGGGCCGGATCGATATAGACGCACAACGCCGGGACAGTCGTCAAATCATGGTCGCTCTCATAGTTCCACACTTCAGTCCAGCCCTCCCATGATCACCCCGAGCCAAGCATATCAAGCCAGCAGACGGTACTCTACGTCAAATTTGACTACAAATCAAGGACTTCTGACCGTGACTTCGATGGATGACTTGCAACAGTTCAAGAAGGCTGCTCAAGAGGAGGCCACGAGAATGCGTCGACGCAGTGTGCAGGCAATTGAGTCTCGGGACAGTTCCTCGGTCAGACCACTCTCGCGCGAAAGCGCAGATTCCAAGCAGACTCGTATCGTGCGAACTGAAGGTCACTCGCGCAAAGGAAGCTCAGAGAGCGTATCGTCAACACGTAGCAGTCACTCTAGGCCATCGTCTGTAAGTCGGTGGTTCCCAAAAAGTCAAGGAGCGGATCTATGCAAATCAGTCATGCGTGCTAACCAAGGGGTTGTGATGCAGGCAACAAGCCGAAACGTATCCGTCCCCACCGGCATCCCCTCTCCACCTGCTAGTGATGAAACACCGACCAAGAATGATCAGCATACGATGTCAAATATTGCCTCGCGAGGCTCACCCTCCGATGTTGCTAAGCGCACTCATAGCCCCTCGCCTCTGTCTAAGCCCGCGACGATGGCAAACGACGTGGAAAACTCGTCTCCACAACCGGATGGCGCCACGACAAATCTGGTTTCACCAGCTGCTAGGCAACTGGCTGCTTTGAATTTCAAGGGAGCCAAAGGCAAGAGCAAGACATCTCGATTACGACGCGCCTTTTCCTTTGGCAGCGCTGCCGAGTTTCGGAAGGCGGCTGAAGAGGCCGAAAGGACAGAGCCGTCCAAACTTCACAAAGATCCCACGCCCGAGGAGGCTTATGATGCGGAGCAAGCCCGTATAGCAGAAGCGCAAGAGGCCGGCGGCATCGGAAACAGCATCTATGGTGCAAGGTTCTTTGGTTCCACGGATAACCTCTCGGTTTCCTCGACTGCTTCATCGGCATCCATCATGATCCGCAAAATGGGCCGTGGGATGAAGAAGAGCACCCGCTCACTGGTTGGTCTCTTTCGTCCGAAATCAGTCCTTGGGGTTTCTGCCGCTGAGCCACTGGCCCTCGAGGCCAGTGAAGCCACGGTTTCCATGGTCACGGTTGAAGCCGAGACGCAGCGCGTGAATGTGAATCCTGATCCTCACGCAGCTAACGGAGGCACTGGCTTTCCTCGTCTCGAGCGAAACTCGATTGATGCTGCTCAAGCATCCGAGGCAATCGCTCAACGGCTCGGTAGCTTGGCTGGTGAGCAGCCAGGTATGCGCAAGAGCACCGTTGGCGGTGAAAGCGAACGTGCAGAAGTGCTCGCGGCCGTCAGGAAGGGAATTCTCAAGCGTACGTGTACCCGAGTTTTCTGGCTGGGACTTGTACTACGAATAGAACAACTGACGACGCAAGTGTAGGATCCGGAAGTCCCTCGGTTCGACCTGTGGAAGGATCCGAGCTTGTTCTTCCCACCATTCCCGCCATTGCCGACTCGCCCATGTCCAGTGCACCCAGCACGCCGGGCGAAGAAGTCCACGGTCATAAGCGGACCGGGTCTATAGCTCTTGGCAGTGAAGACTATTTCATGTCGGCCCTGCGTTTGCGCCAGGACAGCCAGTCGGGAACGCCACCGGCTAAGCGTAATGCCACATTTTCTCCCCGCTTGATCTTCTGTGACACTTGGCCAAGCCAGGAATACGACAGACGAGGCGAGATTGCCACTTGCAATCGCTTGACGCCACTTCTTGCCCAGCAGATCAAAGAAGAGCTAAACTCGTTCAAGATGGTCCGTCTATCCTCATGTCCTTTTTCTTCCTTTTTTTTTTTTTGGAAGTGGTGGTTGACTTGCATGATGAGATGTGGCTGACGAATGAAAACTCGATAGGAAATGGAAGTGCATGAGAACTCGAAGATCTACACGCACTTTTTCTGAAGCAAGCGAATCCCGATCAAGAGCACCACATGTTGACTGATTAATTCTTACATCCACGACGGACCTCCAAGAGCCTAGCCAGCTATGTATTCATTCACATTTTCAATTGTCGGGCGTTATCAATGGCAGCATAGTAAGGCGTTAGGGCGTTTTGAGTGTTTTTCCTTTTCTTTGTGGTGTCATACTCTCTCCCTTCTCTCCCAGCTTCTCATGGAATCAAACCTGTCGATGCGGGAAAATCTGGTCAAGGATCATAAGCATGTCTCATTTATATTGCGGTGGCCACGTCTTTGGAGTGACGAAAGGATACAAAGACATGATCATGAGGCTGTGGAAAGGACAGTTGGCTCAGATGGATCGGCAGATTACGGAACCAGATGAATGGATGAGGCGATGGCTAGAGCCTCTGACTTTGGCAAGAGTCTGGCTGGTGAGACGAGGTCTCAGACAGCGATGGCGAGTTTCTGTACTCGGAGGTCTGGGGACAGATGATGAAGCGTATTATTCGAGCGAGAAAGATATTGTTGAATTCCACTGTTGGGCTCATTGTCGTATGAGGAGTGATGGTGTTTATGTACACCTCGTAGGTTTATCTTTGTGACGTGCGACAGGGTCCCCGCTTTTTTTTTCCTTTTCCCTTTTTCACCTTCCTCGGTGCGCTTGCGGTCCAAGCCCTCTTTCTCCTTGGAATTCCTCCTTTTCCAAGGAGCTGGAATCGTGCCCTTTTATGCCGCCTTTACGCGTTGCTCCAACAAGCACGCTCTTGTTCATTAGGGTGAGGCGAATCGGCACAATGGCTGTCGCGAAAGCAGAAACAACGCGGGATGTGCCTGCAACGGAGACACGGGCAGCGGCAAGTACCAAGTTGCACGGAAGAGCATTCTACGAGAGTATAGGGAGTCCCAGATATGTAGTGGCACCCATGGTAGACCAGTCAGAGTTTGTATGCTGTTCCGAGGTGCTGTGGCTTCACACAAGGAGAAGAAGAAACGTACTCACTGATTTGGTTGCTTTTGCAGGCATGGCGAATGCTCACACGGTCGTTTCTCACCGAGCAAGAAAACAAGAAGACGCTTGCGTACACACCCATGTTTCATGCCCGTCTCTTTTCTCAGGACGAAAAGTACCGAAGGGCGCATTTCCAGGCCGTCCGACCGGACACGGACACGAACGAACCATGGCTCGACGGGAACCCCCAGATGGACCGACCGCTGTTTGTGCAGTTCTGCGCCAACGACCCCGAGGCGCTCCTCTCGGCCGCCCGGCTGGCGGCGCCATACTGCGACGCGGTCGACCTGAACCTGGGCTGTCCCCAGGGCATCGCGCGCAAGGGCCGCTACGGGGCCTTCCTACAGGAGGATCAGGACCTGATCTTTCGGCTCGTCAACACGCTGCACAGGGAGCTGCCGGTGCCCGTGACGGCCAAGATCCGCATCCTGGGCACCGAGGAGGAGACGCTGGCGTATGCGCAGAACGTGCTCAGGGCGGGGGCGTCGATCCTGACAGTGCACGGGAGGCGGAGGGAGCAAAAGGGCCACTTGACCGGCGTGGCAGACTGGAAGGTGCTGCGCTTCCTGCGGGACAGCCTGCCGCCCGAGACGGTGCTGTTCGCCAACGGCAACATCCTGCAGGGGGGGGACATTGACGAGTGCCTCGCCGCGACGGGCGCGGACGGCGTCATGAGCGCCGAGGGCAACCTCAGCGACCCGGCGCTGTTTGCGACGCCGCCGCCTCCGGGACAGGAAGGGAGGGAGTATTGGCGCGGCAGGGACGGCAGGGGGGGGTGGCGAGTTGACGCCATCATGAGGCGGTATCTCGACATCTTGCACAGGTACGCACTGGACGGTGAGGCGCCGCAGCGGCGGCCCCTGTTTGTTCCCGGCGACGACACGGCCTGGATGGAGGAGAGCCGGGAGGAGGAGGAGGCGGACGCGGACGCGGAGGCCGAGACGGGGTCTGACGAGCCCGCCAAGAAGCGACGCAAGAAGGACGGCGGCGGGAGCAGCTCGCGGAAACGGGACGAGCCGTCGCCCAACCTGGTGGCCATGCAGCCGCACCTGTTCCATCTCCTGCGCCACCTGGTCAGCAAACACACCGACGTGAGGGACATGCTCGCCCGCAGCCGCAGGGACGGCATCCACGGCTACGAGCGGGTCCTGCAGGCCGTGGAGCTCAAGGTCGCGCGGGGCCTGCTCGAGTACGAAGCCACGGGCGGGAGGAGCTTCGAGGAGGAGCTCGAGACGCTGCTGGGGGGTGGTGATGATGCGCGGGCCGGGGCCGGGGCCGGGGCCGGGGCCGAGGACGAGGGGGAGAGCTCGCGCGGCACGGTCAGGAAGTGCAGGCGGCCGTGGTGGGTTGCGCAGCCGATTGTGCGGCCGTTGCCGGGGGAGGCGCTGGCCAAGGGGGCGGTTCGGCTGAGCAAGAAGGAGTTGGGGGCGCGGGCGCGGGCGCGGGCGCGGGTGAGGGAGGAGGACGTGGCAGCGAAGAAGGGGGTGGGCGAGAAGGGACATGTCTGGGGCGAGGGGGTGGATGAGGAGAAGAGGATGGGGGGGATGACGACGACGACGATGATGGCGACGATGACGACGAATGGCGCGTGCGTACATGAAGAAGTGCATGAAGAGGTGCATGAAGAAGTACATGAAGAAGTACGAGAGCAAGTACAAGAGGACGTACATGAAAAAGTACATGAAAAAGTACATGAAAAGATCCAAGAGCAAGTCGAGAGGGAAAAGGACATTGCCGAGAGAGACGCACTGGTCTCGGGGTAGACGGGTAGACAGACGGGTTGGACACGGAGACAGGGACAAGACTAGGTAGATAGAGTACCTATAGCAAGATTTGGATTTTATCTCTTGGGCATGTACCAGGGTGTATCCTGTTTTCGTATAAAGCAAGTGCCCTTTAATCAATGCCTGCCCGCGTCAGCCCTGTTGCCGTGGGCTCCTTGACGACGCTTTCCGCCCGCCGCCCTCAGGCTCTCGCTCTCGCTCGCGCTCACCATCACCATCACCATCACCATCACCTGTTGATCATGATTAAATCCGCGCCTGCGGCGTCCCCATATCCTTTTCTTCTGGTGGCGCGAGGGGGACACCCTTGCCATCGCCATCACCCTCACATCCCTTACCCCCATCCTCACCTTTACATCCCCCGCTTTCACGTCCCTTAATCTCCCCTCCCTTCTTCATCAGCCAAGGCGATGCCCCCGCCACGGCAGCAGTGAGACCCCCCGCGGCAGAAACAGCACCGTTGACCACCGCCGCGCCGGCGCCCCCCGCAGCGGCGCTCTGCAGAGTCGCAAAGAGGCCCCCCGCGACGACGTTTCCAATGCTGCTCTGGATGGCGGCAGCGACGGATCCTGTAGGTTTTGTTTTAGTCATGTGTATAAACTGAGGGGTAACACAAAAAAAAGAAGAGAAAAAGAAGAGAGAAAGAGCAGAAAAAACGAGACTACGGGTCGATATTTTTCTCTAATAAAAATCATAGTTTGTGCCACTAACCAGCGACCCCAAATCCAAGCCAGCTCAGCAGCGGCGTGGACACGACGGCCGGCGCGGCCACGACGAACAGTCCCGTGCCTGCGGTGGCGGCGGCAACGGGGTGCTCCCTCGAGGCGTTCAGCGCCGTCTGAGCGGCGTTCTGGGCAAAGGTAAAGAACGAGGACGGCATGCCGGGAGTGTCGTTTTCCTTGATCGAGCTGGTATTTTTCTCAGTGGCGGGAGAGGCCGCTTTTGTGACGTGACACGATAGGCAGAGTAGGAGGATGAAGGAGGCGAGACTGAGTCGCTGGTACATGGTGGCGGTGGAGAAATCGGATGACGATGAATGAACGTCAACGGAGGCCGGGAGGCTGAACCAGGGGGGCCTTTTGCTGTTCCTCTCTCTTTTTAGCTGGATACCTTTTTTGCGAGTGTGCTTGCGAGGGGATGTACTTGCCTGCTTCTTGTGCAGAAATGGGGAGTCTTTTGGGAGAAGAGATGAAGGAGGGTGTGTGGAAGGGCGTCTGGCAAGGATGATTGAAACGCCCAGGAGGATATCGTGGTGGCGCTTTTGTTTGTACGGAGAAGGGGCAGGTGGGTGGTCTTCTAGAGTAAAAAAAAAAATAGCAGAAGAAGGCTCTAAGGAGGAGGCAGAAGAGGCAGAAGAGGGAGGAGGAAGAAGGAAGAAGGAAGAAGAGGAGGAAGAAGAGGAGGAAGAGGAGGAGGGGGAGGAGGAGGAGGAGGGGAAGGAGAAGGGCAGTGAATTGTGCCAAGGAATCGTGCCAGTTGTTGACAGCTGCTGTGTGCGCGCGTGATGATTCCCACGGAGAACAGCAAAGCAGATTGACGGACGACATATCTTGATGGCATACCACACGACACAGTGTAACCTAGTACTTACTACCCCTTGCGCCTCCCGCCTTGTTGCATCTATTAACCACACAAGTGAAACCAAAAAGAAAGGAAAAGAGAAGGAGAAGAAGAAGAAGAAAAAAGAAGAAGAAGAAAAAGAAAGAGAAGAAAAAGAAGAAAAAAGAAAAAGAAAAAGAAGAAGAAGAAGAAAAAGAAAAGAAAAGGAAAAGAAAAAGAAAAGAAAAAGAAAAAAAAAAAAGAAAAGAAAAAGAAAAGAAAAAGAAAGGGCCAGAGGTTAGACAGCAAAACACCGCACGTCACACATTAAACACCACCGAGGCATCAAAACGGACACTCGCTGCACTAACATTTTATTTTCTCTCTAGGACAAAACCCCAAGGGTACGACACAACGGGGACAAACAAGACGTGACACGTCCTGAGCTTAATACAGTTGATTTCACAACGCAATTTTTTTTTGGTTTTTTTTTTTCCTTCTTTATCATGTCATGCCCATTAGCTAATACCACGTTTAGACAGACTAATTTCCTTTTCCCCTTTCTTATGCGCCTTTTAACTTCTTTACTCTTCTTTTCTCCTCTTTTCTCCTCTTTCTTTTCTTTCCCTCTTCTTTCCCTGCCATGGAATAAATAATACTGAATAAAGATAAAACCATGCAAAATAACGATGTAAATGTCTTGTGTCTTGCCCTCCTGTTGGTCCACAATGAAAACTTGTCTGCAAGACGAAGACGAACATGCAAACAAACCAACGTCAATACACAGAACAGACCCTGCTCCCTCAAAGTTCAATGATTGATTTAAAATGATTGATTTAATCCGCGTGTCTGCCCCTCTTCACTGGAGGCGGAGACCTCGACGCGCTCTCCGTGTATCGTCTCTTGGCGCGCGCTGGGCTCCGGGACGGGCTGTCTCCTCTTGGCCTCCTCCTGGGTGGGGTTGGTGATTGTGATTGTGATTGTGATTGTGATCGTGGTCGTGATCGTGATCGTGATCGCGATACGCTGACGCTGCCAGAGAGGGATCGCCTGCGTCGAGGTGGTGAGGCAGAGTAGGAGTCTCGACGACGATGACGTCGGGGAGGGGTCTGCGACCGTGAGCGTGAGCGCGAGCGCGAGCGCGAGCTGTAGGATGCAGAAAGGGATCGGGCCCGGAGGCGGGACCGGGATGGAGACCGCGATGGAGACCGCGATGGAGACCGAGACTCGGACCGCGACCCGGACCTAGACCGAGACCGAGACCGAGACCGAGACCGGCTGCCCGAATACGAACGGCCTCTTCCCCGATCAGACGAATGCCGCGACAAGGATCGGCCTCTAATCCGACGAGGCGTCCTCGATCGCGATCGCGACCGCGACCGCGACGAGTACGACGAGCCCGTGTACGAAGAGTAGCTCGACACCGAGTCCGAGTCCGACTCATCCGCCGCCGCCGCCGCCGGGGCCGGCAACGCAGGCCTGGGCATCTTCTGCAGATGCTCCCTCATCTCCTCGGTCAGCGCACCCAGCCCAATGCTGGTAAAGTAGTTGATGGAGAAGCGGACGTTGCGCGCATTCTCCCTCGGGAAGATGCCCTCCAGGCTCGGCCGCAGCACGTCGTCGGCCATCCGGGCCCTGAGCTTCGGCACGCCAATCTCCTCGACGATGCTCTGGAACAGGATCTTGATGAAGATGCGGCTGCTCGACGTCGTCTCGTCCTCGTTGAGGTGGATCACCGACAGGCAGTGCCAGCCGATGGAGTCGACGGCCAGCATGTGGCCGAACAGCTGGGCAATGTTGCGGAGCTTGTTGTTCTCGTACCGGTGGATGGTGTCGTAGTACTTGGCAAACGACTGCTCAAACAGGTCGCACCAGAGACGGTTGAGCTTGGCGAACCGCTCGCCAATCAGGCCAAAGAACTTGGTGTACGTCTTTTCCTGTGAGCAGCACTCGACGATCATGGACGGCAGCTCCGGCTCCTGACCTGCCGGGAGGTTGATCTTGATGAGCTTGTGCACTGCTTCTTCGGGATCGGCACTGGACATGATGGTCAGGTAGATGGTCCTTCGCAAGTTGACGAGATCGGCGTTGGACTGGTCCTTGATCTCCATGGCCTTGGTCTGCTCCTCTTCTTCTTCTTCTTCGTCGTCGTCGTCGTCGTCTTCCCCGCCCGAGCTTCCGTCTTGATCGTCCTCGTGGTCGCTCCCCTCGCCAAGGATCTCGGCTTTGAGCTTCTTGTAAGCGTCCTCGTGTTCTTCCCATTCCGCGTCAAACTTGAAGATGTTTAGGCCGTCCTGGACGTCAATCTCGCCATCCAGCTCGACCCGATGAGTGATTTGGTCTTCCTCCTCCACCAAGTCAAGCTCTTCCCTGATGGCGGGGTGGTCCTTGAACTTGTCCTTGCGCACCTGGAAAAGGACCTCGACCATGTACTGCGTTCGCTTGTCGATATCGGCCTCATGCAATATGTTCCTGAACTGGTCAAACACGGCGACCGAGATGGACGGCTGCATGTCCTCCAGGTACTGTCCGACTTCGCGGCAGAAGCCGACGGCGATTTCCACGCCATCGTCCGTCGGCTTATGCAGCAGCAAGAGAAGAATCTGCCCGGCCAGCATCTCATGCTGCACCTGCTGGTTGATCAGGTGGGCGAGAAACGTCGTCGACGAGAGGCACACGGACTTGTCGTTTCTCTTGAAGCCCTTCCGAAACTGCATGATGAGCCGCATGATGAGCAGCTCGCCGACCTGGGGCAGCTTGGTGTTGACAATGGCCGCCATGGCAGCGTAGATGGGCGTAAAGGGCAGACTCGCCGCCTGAGCCTTCATGATGGACCGGCAGAAAAGGCCCCGGCCCCGGATCAAGTTCTCGCCAAACAGCTCGGGCACAATGTGTTTGATGTTGGCCGTGTTGACCTTGTTGATCAAGCCGTTGATGCTCTTCTTCAGAGCTTCCCACGCCATGCGCTGGTACTCTTTACTTGTCTTGTCCGTGATCTGCGCTTGCAGGGCCCGCAGCCTGGCGGGAGGTATGTATGTGCCCCCCGACCTCACATTCAGAAGCTTCTCGTACTCTGCCTTGGCCGCAGCCTGTTTCTCTTCCTCAGTCGGCACCGGCGGCGGCGTGCGCTCCCTGCGCGGCGGCCGGTACGAATCGCCATCTCGCCGGCCTCGATGGCTTCGCTGGCTTCGCTGGCTTCGCTGACTCCGCTGCATGACCCGTTCGCCGCCGTCGCGCTCACGACGCGGAATGCCCACCTCGGCCGACGCCATTGTCCGGCTCGTGTCGGTTGTGTCGTGTATTTTTGTATTTTCGAACACGCGTGTCGAGGAGGCAACAAGTTTGCATACGTCGAATCACAGCAGTCAAGAGTGGGCAATAATCGGAGATTGCGCGCCTGGGGCACGCCGAAAGCGCCGGCTGAGCGGGCAGCTTTGATAAAACTTTTGATGGATTCGAATAGAGCGAGGAGGACTGGGAGGCTGTGTTTTGCGAGAGGTGTCAGAAGAGATGGAAAAGAGATGGGTTAAAGAAAAGTGGATCACCGGCAGCTGGGTACTGAGGCACACAAGGCTCGATCGAGTCTCTGTCCCACGTGATTGTGTAAAAAGTATGTTTATCAATAGTGATGGGAATTCATATATATGAGGGGGGCTGGCGCAACGGTAGCGCGTCAGATTCCAGATCTAACCCCTGGAGCATCCTGAAGGTTACCGGTTCAAATCCGGTGTCCCTCATCTTTTTGGTGTTGGCACCAATGATGATGTTTACTCAACCACCCTTTTTTTGACCAGCATTTTGCTTGAAGCTCCCAGAGCCACTCACCTCAGTGCAAAAGAAAGAATTCTTCTCACATCTTCGCACAGAGGTTGTCAAGGAGTTGAACGCATCATCAGTGGTTGGGTGCCCACGTCCGATGTTTCACTACGAGAGAAAGAGTCAATCAAGACAGCACTCCTGATTCTGCTGCTCCTGCTTCTTTTTCATCCTCGCTCGCCATCCCTACCCGATGATAATCATGCTCCAGCACTGCTCATTTCAATTTCCCCTTCAGGACATTTGATTGTAAGAGCAAACATGGTTAGATTGGTATTAGAGCCCCAAGAAAACTAGGTAGACAGTCGTTACATGGAGATACTAGTTCAATCGGACCTCCCCCCTTGTCGCGTCCATCCTTGCAGATTGTCAAGAATCATGGTATTTTGGCTCAGAAATATGAAAGCCACATCTGCTGAACAACGCCACGCCCTCTTGCAGCTCAAATTCCCTCCTTCATAAAGCAACCCCAGCAGAATGTGACTTTAAAAACACAAGATGATGATTTCCCTTTTTTCGTGTTCGTCGTCTTATTCGAGGCCTCCACGTCCAGTGTTGCGGTCAGGGTCCATCCTCTAGTGCTGGTCCGCATCAAAACGGCTTCTGGCCAACGCTGGGCAGCCCATCCGCGTTAGTCGAGACTCAACCAGTCCGTTCCATGTCTCTTGCCGAGCGGAATGTCATTCATGACCAAGCTCACTCACATGTTTCCCTCGGGCGTGAAGCGACAGACATCGAAGAACTTGTACGGCTCCAGCAAGGCATACGCTCTCGCACATCCGATATTTGTAGTCGTGGACCACATACACTGTGCTGCAAAAAAAATCAAAAACATCAGCAAGCCAACATCTCCACCAGCAAGCCAAAATCTCTTCAAGTGGTTGCGGTTCCCCGCATCAAAGGATACGGCATGGTCCTTTACCCCAGTGCAGCCACGGCTCGTGGCCGGTCGTGATGGGCTGGCCCGTGTACAGATGCTCCTGCGAGAGCCAGGCATGCATGCCGGTCTGCAGCGGACTATCGTAGGCGGCATCGCACTGCCCGGCAGATTGTTCGTACAGATTCTCGCCCTGGCTCGGTCGATTCGGTCCCTGCGCGTGCTCAAACGGATGTCTCCCGCTCGCCATTTCGTTGGCCCAGTATTGGGCGTAGGCTACAAGGCCGGCGTCCCATGCAAGGGGCTTGACTCCCTTGGCCTGTCGAGCCTGGTTGACCATGGCCAGGGCCTGGATGGCATCGTCGCTGCCTGCAAGGATGCCGTGGACCGAGAAGGCCAAGCAAGAGTATGCGCCGAGAGAGAACTTCATCTTGTCTTTTGCTTGCTCGCAGTGCCAGCTGATCAGGCAGGATGGACGTGGTCGACGGGGAAGAGGGCTGTCTCGAGTTTCTCTCCGGAGGAAACGAGATTGCGGAGTTGTCTCAGGAGGAAGATGAATGATAAACCCATCCCTCAGCGGCTTGGCTGGCCCATATTCGAGGTATTCGATTCGCAGTCTCTGATCCCAAGGTGAGAAGGAACTGAGCTGAGCTGATGCCAACCCCCAGCCTCGACTTACAACCCAAAGCGGCAAGAGCTCCCGCCCCCCCCCTCGCACAGACAGAGACTTCTTGTCATCTCAACCTTTTGTCCAGACTCCATGCTGTCTGGCCCCTGGCAGGCGGACAAGTAACAAGCGACCAGTCCGTCAGGCACTCAACTTGCCGCGCTGCGCATCACAGCTCGGCGCCCAAATCTGTGGCACATCGTGACCATCATCTTTCCACGGCCGACCTCTTCTGCACCTGAGTGAGATCCCCGGCGTTATGGAGTAGAATACCGTGCTTGTGCATGTATCATGTATCGCGTTTCTCTCGTCGTCCAGTCCACCCACCCGTCGACCCGTGGGTCTCCTGCACGGACCAATCACATCCATAGTATGACGTCCCTCCATTCTCCATTCTCGAATGCTCTAAAAACCACACCCAAAAAAAAAAACCTCTTCCCGTCCTACGTCTTGACCGTTTGTTTTATTTTCATTTTCCATCTACCAAGCACCTCACTCGACAAAAGACGAAAAGAAGGGTCATGGCATCCAAAGCCCCCCCCCTCGTCCGGCTGCTCCTCCCCCGTCAACCTCTCCTCCAACAGCAGCCCCTTCGCAAACCATCAGCACCCTCATTCCCAGTCGCCGCCGCCGCCGGCGCCGTTCCCGCCATCCGAGCCGCCCACTCGATCCCGCGTCCTCCCCCCCGTCCAACCCCCAAGCCAGAAGCCCCCG
>SRQA01000623.1:0-19287 GCA_018360365.1 Claviceps citrina | reverse complement strand
ATATATTATTATAGTATATATAAGAGTAGATTTTCCTTATTATAAAATAATATATTAAAGTTATTATATTAATAAAGTAACTATATAAAAAGATAAAAGAGTTATTTATAATATTAGTGCTTAGCGCTAGCTTTTTAAAAAGAATAAACCCTAAAGACCTAAGTATACCTAAGAAGAAACTAAGTAATAAGATACTTATAAAGAAGCTGCCTAAGTATTATATAGATTTTGCAAATATATTTAACCTTAAAAAAGCAGCTTTATTACCCTCCTTAGAAGGTTAAATATATTTAATTAAAATTAAAAAAAACTAAAGACTCTTATAGGGTCTAATATATAACCTTATAGAAAGGGAGCTAGAAGAGCTCTACAAGTACTTTATAATAGCATAAGAGAGAGGCTAGATATATTATTTAATTAGTCCTACTAGTGCCCTAATTCTCTTTATTCTAAAAAAGGGAGGCAAATTACGCTTATATATAAATTATAAAGGCTTTAATAAGATTATATAAAAGAATTAGGCCCTTATATTACTAATCTTAGAGATTCTTAATAAATTAAAGGGAGCTAAAGTTTATATAAAGTTTAACTTAAAAGATATATATAATTAGCTTTATATTAGCAAAGGAGATAAGTAAAAGACTACCTTTTATTATTAATATAGTTACTATAAATATCTTATAATACCTTTTAGGCTTATTAATACCTAAGCTACTTTCTAAGAATGTATTAATAATACCCTTTTAGGGCTTATTAATTTAATTTATATTATTTACCTTAATAATATTCTAATTTATAGTAGTAATTTAGTAAAGTATAAGTAGTATATTTACTAAGTCTTAGAAAGGCTATATTTAAAGAAGCTTTATACTAACCTTAAGAAGTGTAAATTCTTAACTATAAAGGTTAACTTTCTTAGCTATATAGTATTAATAAAAGGAATTACTATAAAGCTAGAGTAAGTTAAAGTAATAGTAAATTAGCTAGAACCTTATAGTGTTAAAGACATGTAATTATTTCTTAGGTTTACTAGCTTTTACTATTGTTTTATTTACAAATATAATAAGATTATAGCCCCCCTTACTAATTTAATAAGAAATAATATAATAAGGCTACTTATATTAGGTCCCTATAAGTATAAGGCATTTAAAACGCTTAAGCAAAGCTTTATTATAGTACCTATTCTAGTATATTTTAATTTAACTATGCTATTAAGAATAAAGACTAATATATTATACTTTATAATTAGCGTAATTCTTTTATAAAAGTAAGAAAACTAATAGTATCCTATTACGTATATATTAAGGAAGCTACTAGGTACTAAAGTATACTATTTAACTCCTAATACTAAGCTACTAGTAATTTAAGAAGCCTTTAAAAATTAGAGATATTATATAGCCTATAGTACCTAACTTATTTAAGTTATTATAAATTATCTTAATTATAAGTATTTTATATTAAAGCCTAAGCTTACTAGTAAGTAAGTATAAGCCCTTAATAAACTTAATTTATATAACTTTATAATTAAATATAGGCTAGAGGTTAAGAACCTTATAAACCCTTTGCCTTATAAGTTAGACTATAATACTAGCATTAAAAACATAAGAGTTTCTTAAGCTTTATATTTTTTATATAAGTTTATTAGTATAAAGTTAAAGTAATTAAGCTTTAAACTACCTTTAACTAAAAAAGAAATAATTATTATTAATATAGTCTTTAGCTTATAATACTTAGAGAATACTATAGCCTTTAAAAAGTAAGTATATAATATAACTACTAAGAGAGTAATACTTATAAGTAGCTCTCTAAAATACTTAGAGAATACTATAGCCCTTAAAAAGTAAGTATATAGTATAACTACTAAGAGAGTAATACTTATAAGTAGCTCTTTAAAATACTTTAAGATATTATTAGAGTTATAAATACTAATCTTACTTAATAGCCTTATGCTAATAATAAGTTAATATAGTAGCGCTCTTATAGCTAGACTTTACTTCCTTAGTTAGTATCTTATATAGTATAAAGCTAATGCTATAAAACCTTTAAAAGTAGCTATATATAATAAATTAAGCTAGGTATAATAAGGGGATGCCTTTATCTTATAAACTAAGTAGCTTATTTAAAGCTTAGAAGATATTTATAGCCCTTAAGCTTAAAATATAAGGAAAGTCTCTAACCCTTTAAATAATAAAATAAGAAAAGACTAAGAGAATACCTCTAGCCCTTAAGGTTATAGTAAAGAAGCTATCTCTAACCCTTTAGTTAGAAGCTTAGGGGAGGCCTCTAGCCCTCTAGGTTAGTTAATTAATAAAAATAAAACACTTTTTTTTAGAAACTATATATATATTTTATTAGGTCTTTGTAAAGAAATCTTAATACTTATTTATAATAATAAAGCTATAGGGCATTAGGGAGTTAGCAAAACACTTTATTAAATTACTAACTAATACTACTAGCTATATATAAAAAAAGATATTAAAGAGTATATTTATACTTATTTTAATTATTAAGTATTAAAGCTAAGGTAGTATTAACCTTATAGTAAACTTATTATACTCCCTATACTAAACTAACTCTTTTAAAAGCTATTAATAAACTTTATTATAAAACTTCCCCTAGTAAAGGAATTAAAATCTAAGATATATAATACTATCCTTATAATAATTAACTAATTTATAAAGTATATTATTTATATACTAATATTAAAGTAATTAAGTAGTAATAGTCTAGCTATACTTTTTATTAATTTAGTTTTTAAAGATTATAGTATCCTAGAAGGTATTATAACTAACTATAAAATAACTTTTATAAGCTTTTTCTAGCAAACCTTCTACTATAATATTATAACTAAGCGTTAACTAAGTACTATATTCTATCCTTAAATAAATAGTTAGACTAAATAAATAAACTAATTACTTAAGCATTATTTATAAGCTTTTAGTAGTGCTAAATAAACTAATTAGGTTAACCTTTTACTAATAATATAATTTATATATAATATAAGCTACTATAGCTCTCTTTATAAATCCCTTACTAAGGTGCTTTAAGGTTTTACACCTAAAGGCCTGTTATATATAAAGAGAATAACTACTATAATAAATAAATAAGCTAAGTTATATAAAGCAAAGCTATAATATAAATATAAAGAGATATAGAAGCTCCTATAATATATATAAGCTATATAAGCTAAGTATTATAATTAAAAAAGAATACTAATAAAACTTAATATAAGAGATTATATTCTTTTATTTATAAAAAATATTAATTTATAGTAACTAAGTAAGAAGCTTATAATAAAGTACTTAGGACCTTATAAAATTATTAAGTTAATTAGAAATTATAGGTTAGCTTACTATATAAAGCTCTTATAAGGCATAAGACTTTATAATATTTTTTATATTTTAAACTTAGAATTATATAAAGGAAATCTAGAGGGTATACTAAAAGTAATATAGTAAGTACCTTTCCTTATAGGAGAAGATCCTTTATATATTATAAAAGGAATTATTACTTATAAGTATTAGGGAAACTAATAAAAGTACTTTATTAAATAGGAAGGTTATAATAACTTAGAGAATATATAAATATATTATTATAACTTTATAAATTTATAAGTCCCTTAGGAATATAATTAAAGAATTCTTTAAGAGGAAGCTAGTATATAGTAATAAGATTAAGAAATAAGGGAAAAGAAGGTTTAGAGGAATTAGAAGTAAGGAAGTAGTAATATTATAAGTATTATAAAGAATATATATAAATTAAAAGTATTAAAAATTTTTAGGATTATTTTATAATATTTAAATTAGGTAATATAAAGGGAACCTTCTATAACTAAGATAGTTATAAGCAAAGAGGGTTACCCTATTAGGACTAGAAAGCTATAAGGTTACCTTAGGCTAATAGGATTTATTTATATAAGTAAGCCTTTATTAGATTTATATTATATAATAAGGTTATTTACTACGTATAATTACTAGACTTATAGCAAGGTATAACCGCTAGACTTATAGCAAGGACTAAAGGTATATAACACTTATAATTATATAGGCATAGACCTTTTACTAGATTAGATAGAAGGGGGCAAGAATTAAGACTATTACTTATTGCTACATACCTTTAAATAAGCCGTGACTTCCTTAATCTCTTACTCTAATATCCCTAACCTATTTATAACAAGAGCAGCTGCTAAAGAAAAGCTAGCTTAGATTTATTTCTTATCTAAGAGCTTTATAAGCTACTACTAGAGTTTAAGTAACTAGTCCTAAGGTATAAAGTATAATAGGCCTTAAGGAAGAGAGAGAAGGGATTTATTAGGAGACTTATAAAAATAAATATAATAATCTAAGGTGCTATAATAGAGTAGGAGAGCGTTTACCTTAGACTTATTAAAGAGATTAGTAAAGTTATAAAGTTTAGCTAGTAGGGCTATATAGGGGTTCTTAGGCTATAACTTAGGCATAGTAACCTAAAGAATAGATATTAACTTATATAAGCTAGTGCTTATAAACTAAATAGTTATATCCTAAAAGCAGTAAGCTTACTTAACTATAGCTATAAAAGCAAACCTTATTATGCCTTATATAGCCTTGCCTTAGGCATAACTTAAGGACTCCTATACTATAAGGCCTTTTGCTATGCTTATTATTAGCTTTTACTAAGTAGTATAAAGGGTAATATTATAGTATTCTATTTATAGTAAGCTAAAGATTATATCCTAGGCAAGGCCTAGGACTATATAAAGGTAGATAAATAACTACTAGCTATTAATATTAATTATAGTATAAGCAAGGTAAGTAATACTAAACTCCCTCTTAAGTGCTTATTATCCCTACTATTAAACCTTAATAGTAGTCCTTACCTAGCGCCTTAAAGGCAGCTAAATAAGCTTAAGGCCTAGCTATTAAGTAATAGACTTACTAATAGTACTATAGTACTTATAGCTATAGTTAATTAAGGTATTTATAAAGAAGAATAAGTTAAAGAGAATAGGAATAGAAAATGCTAGGTAATTTATATATTTATAAATTTTATTATACTCTATTAACTTTACCTCCTTCTAACTTAGAGTTTACTATATAATAAAGCCTAGAAGCCTTTATATAAGACTTACTATAGGAGCTAGTCTTTTCCTATTTTATTCTCCTTCTTTTTCTTATACTTATAGTTATTAGCCTTAGTAATAGCTTACTAAATATAAACCTTAGGCTAAAAAGGGGGAAGAAGTGAGTAGTTATAAGCTATATAACCTATCTTTTTATAATATAAGTAAGCACTAGACTTCTAGTAATATACTATCTTCTAGTTAGTTACTTACTTAGCTTATACTTAAGTAAAGGGTAAGGCTATATTCTTAGCCTTTAGCTTTTTCTTCTTCCTGCCCTTACCTTAGGTCCTTATAGTATTTACCTTAAATATAACTATATCCCCCTTATAGTTAGTAGTATAGTAATACTAGGCTAAAGGATTTACTAAATACTTAGTGTAAAAGCAATCCTTAAGTATAAAGGTCTTAAGGTCTAGGGTAATAGTATAGTATTATTTTATAGTAGTGTTATAGCTATTATAGGAGATACTATAGCTAATATATATACTATATATTTACTTATTAAGCATATAGTATAGCTTAGTAAGATAGACCTTATTATCCTAGCTTATACTACTAGTAAGGAAGAGTTTTTACTTAAAATAAATAAAAAAAGTAAAGAAGGATTTATTATTAGCTTACTTTATTTAGTTAAGTTTAGTAAGGGCTATCTTATAATAATAAGGGTTAGAGTAAAGCTTAGAGAGATAGTTTAGAAAGGTAGCTAGGTTATAGTAAATAAAATTACCCTTTTTAAAAAATAAGGTAACCTTAGCCTAAATAAAGGATAAGAGGTTCTAGTAAATAAATATTTACTAGTTTATAGTAAAACTAATAAAATCGCGATTTACCTATAGCTTATATACTATAAAGAAGCGCTAGGTATTAAAGGTAGATTATTTACTATTATAAGAAAAGCCTATTAGAATTAGCTTATAGTAAACTAGGAGCGTAGTAGGAGGTAAAGGAAGGTTAGTTACCTTAGAAAGGGAGGTAATATTAGTAGGTAAGGGAAGGGATATAGCTAAGGTAATAGTAGTAGTAAATTAAATTATATAGTTAGTAGTAGCCTATATAGCCTAAATTACTACTATAATAGTATTTTCCTGCTCTTATATAATATTAAGGCGCTATTATATAGCTATAAGGGTATTACCTTATATAGTTAGGGTTATATTAATATAGTTAAGAATTACTATTATATTTTTTACTATAAGAGAAGTAGGTTTATTAGCTTATATATTTATATTTATATTTAAAGGTATATTAATTTATTTTAGTAGCTAAAAGAAATATAAGGCTAGAGGATATTTTTTAAATATTATAAACTAGCCCTATTACTATTATTAATAAGTATTAGAATACTATTAAAAGATATAAAGAGAAAGGAAGGAAAGGTAATATAAGGACCTTATTATGCCCCCTTTATACCCTTATTATAAATACCCCCCTTATTATTATGTGTAAGCCCTACGCGCGAGGCAAGGTGTATATAACCACTAATACGCACCCGCATCAGCCCCACATTAGGCAAAGCCTAATACCATCACAAAAATAAAAAAGAAAGGTTTAAAAAAATAAAAAAATTAAAATTTAATAATAAATAAGAAGTAATAATATTATAAGTATTATAAAAGGTATATATAAATTAAAAGTATTAAAAATTTTTAGATTTATTTATAATATTTAAATTAAGTAAAATAAAAAAAACTTTTTATAACTAAAATAATTATAAATAAAGAGAGTTACTTTATTAAAACTAGAAAGCTATAAGGTTATTTTAGGTTAATAAGGTTTATTTATATAAGTAAGCTTTTATTAAACTTATATTATATAATAAGGTTATTTACTATATATAATTACTAGACTTATAGTAAAGACCTAGAGGTATATAATACTTATAATTATATAAGTATAAACCTCTTACTAAATTAAATAAAAAAAGGCAAGAATTAAAATTATTACCTATTACTATATACCTTTAAATAAGCCGTAACTTCCTTAATCTTTTACTCTAATATCCCTAACCTATTTATAATAATTATATACTATAAAAGTATATTAAAAGCTTACTTAAAAAGTAATTAATTTAATATATATAAGTAAGTTTTTTTTAAATAAGTATTATCTTTTTCTTTTATTTTATTTTACTAATAGTAGCTTCTATTATTTTAATTAATAATATACTTAGTAATATACTTATAAAAAAATAAAAATATATAGTATTTATTATAGTAAATTAAGTATAATATTTTTCCTTACTATTACTAATATATATTATTTATAACTAAAGTAATTACTTTAGGTTATAAGTCTCCTAAATAAGAGTATAAATAAGAAATAAGTAGTAAGGTTAAGTAATACTTATAATTACTTTTTCCTAGAAAAGCTAAGATTTTAACATTACTTTTTACTATATAATAATAGCCTAGTATAACCTATTAAAGACTACTAAGGCAAATGTAAATAACTTAAAGTTTATTAGTAATTATATTATAGTAAGGTTAGATTATTAAGACTTTTATATTTATACTACTTATTTAAACTAGTGTAATAAACGTACTTTATATATCCTAAATAAGATTATTAAATAAAGTAATTAAGTAGTAAATATACTATAATAAAGCACTTACTTTTACCTTTTGCTGAGTAATTAAGTAAATTTATTAGTAGCTAAATAGTCTTTTTACTTAAACTAAGTGCCTTATGCTTTTAAAGAAAGAAAACTTAAGTATAAATTAAGTAGCTATAATAGTAATAATAATAACTTAAAGAGAATTAGTAGTATATTTAATAGTGTAATAAGAAATAATTACTTATACTTAGCTATAATATCCTTTATAAGCATAGTTATAGTAGTATTAGTAAGTAAAATATTTAAAGACGTTATAAATTTAGAAATTTTTAGATAATAGTAAGTAAGGAATTTTTCTACTTTATGTAATATTATATTAACCTTTAAGTTATGAGAGTATAAAAAGAAAAGTTATAGTAAGCTTTGCGCTAGTAATAAAGCACTAATATTACTAATAGTAATAATAAAAGAAAGAAGAAAAAAGCTATAAAGCTTAAGAGAAATTTAAGGGTTTTATCCCTTAAAAGAAAGAAGTAAATTTAGGCTTAGCTAAGCTAGCTAAGCTATTAATTAAATTATTTTTTATATTAAGTTTACTTTAACCTTTAGTTACTATAAATATATAGTTCAAATAAAACTAAGTAATAAAACTATAAATACTATAGATTACTTATAAAGAGTATAAGCAAAAGATTATAATAAAAAAACTATTTTTATAATATAATATAAATTAATAAGAATAAAAGTAGTAAGATTACTAAAACTATAAAGCATATAAGTAAACTACTTAATACTTTTTAAGTAATAATACTAATAGTATATTATTTTCTATAAGCTATAAGATAATAAGAATAAAAGTAGTAAAACTACTAAAACTATAAAGTAACTATATAAAGTATATATAAAAGGTTATAATATTATAAAAATAATTAATTTAAAGTTTTAGTAATTAAAAGTTAAGAGTAAGGCAACTCTTTAGTAACTAAGGTAGTTATTAGTAAAGGGTGTTACCTTATTAGGACTATAAGGCTAAAAAGGTTACCTTAGGCTAATAAGGTTAATAAGGTTTATTTATATAAGTATACTCTTATAATTTATTATACTTATATTATATAATAGGGTTATTTATAGTATATAATAGCTAGACTTATAGCAAGGTCTAAAGGTATATAATACTTATAACTATATAAATACAAACCTTTATTAGTTTAGAAGGGGCAAGAATTAAGACTATTATATATTACAACCTACCTTCCAGTTTAATATAACCTCCTTGCGTCTCTTACTCTAGTATCCTTACATTAACCCATAACAGTCCACCGCAACCATTAGCTTGACGATTGCGGCGTTAAGAGGCCCTATAAGACTCATTCTAGCACGTAACACTTAGTGACTTACTACAAGTTTTATTTTCACTATAATACTAAGGCTATAAAGCGAAGCAGCTAAGGCTTAACTACTTTTAAGAGCCTCGTCGCACCCCAGATTTCCCCTTAGAGACTGACTGTTTATATTAAATAATACTTAGATACAGACTAAATTAAAATAGTATACCTATATTATCCTTACAGATATCTCAGTCAATAGTGGGTCTAAGTATATTAGCAAGTTATATTTATTCAAGATTATCTAGCTTAGATGTGGGGTCCATTATAAATTATTATGAAGACTGCCTACTATGAGGTGGTGCAATATCCTTGTCACCCCACTGTAGTGACGTTGAGGGCCCACGCTCCATTTGCTGTTTGACAGCACGACATGGGCTTATGGTGTGCAACTTCACTACCACTCAAAGAAGGAAAGATGAAGATGCGCAGAGCTTCCCAGCTGGATATCATTGCCCAATTAGGTTTCATCGTCTGATCTTTACTCGTTGACCTTTCCAAGTTCGAATCTTCTCAAGCGAACTCTTCAACCTCGACGACAAACCAAACAATTGCGACGACTGCTGCACTCTCATCCGGCATCCGCCATGTGGCGAGATCGCACCAACCTGTGCGTACATCTGTAGTCTGTTCCAGTCTATTGGAAAGGCGACACGCCGCAATGACTTTTAACCCCCGTCTGACTCACTCACTGCAGTTACATTTCTTACCGCCAGTCATACACACATCACCCAATTCGACGAAACAGATATGATGCATCCGGCGCACGTGGCGCTGGAGTATTCTCGAGTTCTTACTCGATTAACTCTCATGCTTCCGAAGACAGACGGGGACTGCTAACAGACAATGATTTTGGAGATGATGCTGTGATCGAGATGGACCTTCTCCCTCCCAGATGGGCGGACGCATCCGATGAAATAGCCGAATTGCTGGTCAAGGTCGCTACAAGCGGCCAGCAACTCGAAAAGCTACATCAAAAACATGTTCTTCCAGGATTCAACGATGACGAAGCGAAGAAACGAGAGGAGGCCCAGATCGATCATGTAACTCAGCAAATAACAAAATCCTTCCACGAATGTCAACGCAGAATCCAGCGGATTGATCAGCTGGTGCGAGAATCCAAACAGTCGGGTACCCTCAGTAAAGCTGAGGAGACCATAGCCAAGAACCTCCAGATATCTCTCGCTACGAGAGTCCAGGAGGCGAGTGCCAGTTTTAGAAAGAAGCAAAGCGCTTATCTCAAAAGTAAGACGGCCTAACTTTGCCTACAATTGTCACCTTTTCATTCAATTAATCCATGGCAATCAGAGCTCCGACACATGGGTGGTCTGGGCAATTTTACACCGGCTGATCGGTCATGTACGCCACAGCCTGGCTCAGACGTGAATCCTTCATTGAAAGAATCCGATGCAGATCGCTCGTTCTGCCAGTCAACCCTTCAAGCGGCGTCTCAGCAGAAGCTCCGGTATACTAACGATGCTGCCATAAGCCAACGGGAACGCGAGATTGAAGACATCGCTCAGGGAATCATCGAATTATCAGATTTATTCCGTGATCTTCAGAATATGGTTATTGACCAAGGCACTTTACTCGATCGCATTGACTACAATGTCGAGCGTATGTACGAAGATGTTAAAGGCGCAGATCAAGAGCTAAATGTCGCGTCCGGTTATCAAAGAAAGACAACTAAACGCAAGATAATTCTCTTACTGATGATAGTCATTGTCGGCCTGTTGATTCTACTCTTCATAAAGCCGAAAAAGTCAGAGATTTGAATTTGTGACTGAAAATGAAACAAACTTGTGGTTGCAGATGTACCAAGCCGCCACCAATGATACCACAACCTGCTTTGTCTTGAATAGATATGCTCATCAACTTTCAAAAAAGAAATTACATGATATTATCTGAGCCGGAAAATCCTGTCCAATGACTAGGTAACTATTCCAAGTTGAAGGGAGGAATGCATGAATAAATAATTTGATGCCAAGTGCAAAAAGAAGTAGCAAATGGCTTGCCTAAATGACATATCTTCTTGAAAGACTCTTTCGTCGCTTATCGAAAGATTGACCAAGCTTCGTGTACCTGCCCCAGAGCTTGGACTTTTGCTTTTCCAGTTGCCGCCTCATTTCCAAGATACTAGGGAGAACCTCCGAGCCCCAAGCCTGGTCAAATAAGAGCTTCAGACGTTCGGGGCATACTTCATGCCCATCTCGGGATCGGTCTCTCTCACGACCTAGGAATTGCCCTAGAGCAACTCTCGACAATATCACGGCCCGGAGTAACTTTACATCAATAACAACGCCGAGGTCTCTGAGCCGTGCCAACAGCCGCACGCCACTGGAGATGTCGTGAACATCAAACCCAGTTTCGGTCAATCCTCCAGGGAATGGAAACAGTGGGGGCATGGTCAGCTTTTGGTCGAATCCCCATCGAATGATTGCTCGCTGGAGGTTGACGTCAAATATATGCCGCACTGGATGTTGTCGATGCCTCAGAGAGAGATCGGCGGGAATAAACATCGTCGAGCAGATGTCATTGCCACATGCTTCAGTATGTAGGCTCATATTTAGCGAAGAATTGTTCGATGTCGTCATGTCTGGGATTGGACGAGCCTTCGCATCGCGGATTGCTTTGTCATATCGGTGATGACTCCAAACGGTCTTCAAGTCATCAGAATTGCCAAGTATGGGACGAGACGATGAATTGACTAATCGATTCAGATTCTTCTCGTCGTCTTTTCCGTACATCGACAATCTCGGTAGACTACGAAAGACATCTGTCGCAGATCGGCCTTTCCGCCAAGATCGAGGAAGGTCCTCAAAACAAATCGGAATCAAACCTCCCGAGGGTGGAGAATACAGCTGCACAATCTCCTCGCTAAGCTGTTCAAGCTCGCCTAGGCGGCCAGAACGACCGAGATTGAAGATCAAGAGCTTCCAATAACGCGAAGGTACGGCAACGTTGTGCAAGGCGACACGGCGGGCTATTTCAATAGCTCCGTTAAGTAGAGAGTGAAATCTTGTGCGTGACTTACTGCCTGAACGTTTTCTCTTTGCAGGATGCTTGCCTATCCTTCGAAATACGACCGCAAGCAATTGAGACGCGTTTCGTTGGTCCATATTAACTTTCAAGGCTTCCATTCTGTCCAAGACTTGTCTTGCTCTGCCGAGTCTATATGTCGCCAATTCTAGTCGAAGTAGAGCATTAAGTCGAAGAGAAGACGGTTCAGATTCTATAGCCCACTCGATACCTTGCAGAAGTCTCTGCCTCTTCCAGTCCCTGTTGCGCACAGATGACACCATAAGCATCTGACGCGTTGCAACGTCGTCGAACTCATCCGGGTGAATGTCACAAGCCAAAAGGTCTGCAAGAAGTGCATCTTCTTCATGTTTGGCAAAAGATGCCAAAACTTTGCAGTAGTTCTTACTTGAGACAGTGATTCCCAGCTTCTTGATGCGGGAGAGGCGCAAAGCGACCATTTTTGCACCTGATTCTCGTAATGCAAGCGATTGAAGAGACCTCGGACCTATCACACGAAGGCCAAGTCTTTGTGCGAAGTCGATCGCAAAATCGATAGATGCCCAAGAGCTTGCGAACCATTTCGCTACAATGCTGTCACTAAACTGGCCTTTACTAGAGTGATCGTGGTTGCTCCCTTGCGGGGGAGTGTCTTCAACCAACGGAACGGTTGCTTCAGCAATTGTCCTTTCTTCCTCTGCGAGAGTAATTGAAGGGCAGTATTGCATAAGAAAATGCAAGAAGGGCTTGGATTTGTTTGACTTCGGAAAGTCTCCGAAGAACAGCATCTTCTTCCGCCAAAGTCTAGCAAGCCTTGAGCAGCCAGCTGCGAAAAGAAGAGGAATGATGCAGTCATACAACTGTTTTTGCGCGCTGAAAATATACAGCGTCGTCAAGTTACTTTGCATGCGTGGCGATGGATTGACGATGAAACTTGAAAGAATTGCGCCAAACGTGTCGATGGATGGTGGAAATGTTGGAGCAAGACGTAGATGCCATAGAAAACTGTCATCGTGCCGGCCATTCTCGAGCATATGGTGCATGATTTTCAAGTACAAATCCGGCCAGTGAAAATCATGTTTTTCCAGAAGGTGATGAGCTGTGTCAACCAAGACATTCAACCAATCGTTGTTTGTCAATGCAGCCATCAGGACTTCGTCACGGAGAATTTGAGCATCATTCCGGCTCAAGATCCACAGGCGCTCATCTTTTTGAAGCAGCTCAAACATTTCCCATACGCCTTCACAGGTGTCGCCTTGCTTGGTCGCTTGAGCAAGACCCCTTGGAGCAACCTGGTGTTTGGACAGTGCAGCCAGGTAAGAATCATCTAGGATGGTCTTGGCTGTGGGTTTCAGTGTCAAGTTCTTGTCGAACTTTGAGTCTGTTGATTGTTGAGTATCGTCTTGCCCGGGTGTGGGCAGCTTGTTCCATATTGCCAGTTGTGATACATGGCAGAATTCACGGCGAGGAATATGATTAGGCACGAATGCCACAGACGTCCAATGCCGCGAGCGCGAGTTCAACTTCTTGTTGTGATTTCTGCTCAACGTATTCGACGGTCGTTCTAGGGCAGTAAGGAATAGCTGTCGTGGTGGTAAACTTTGCCAATGAAGGGAGTCGGAGGACGCAAAAGATGTATGTCTAGCATTTGGCAAATAACGAGAAGTCAGCCTTGACCTTCGCATTCCCAGGTCTGCCTTAAGCGGAATCTAGCATGATCCAGGATAACTCATCAGATACGTAGCTGAAATCTGTATGATCGTTCGTTCAAAATTGCGTTTATTCGGGGGATTTTCTTCGAAATGGTTTAACAGTGGAGCCTTGATGATGCTAGCTTTTTGCGTTTTGCTGAGTCACCCACACCTGGCTACCACCCACATCAATTGCGAGTATCGCACCCTCCCTCGTCACACCTCGAATCAACCGCATTATTGCCGCGCCTTCACAATCTTCTTTGCAGTTCAGAAAAGAAGACACAATGGGGTAAGCCTGCTATGCGTTGCTAGTCTTTTCTTATCCATCAACTTTCGCAGCTGCGTCTATGGCTGTGCAGACAATCCCTCGATAGACCAACCTCGAACTCGGAAACTGACCACTGTGTAGAATGATCGATGCTAAAAACAAGGTGCCCGAGCACCAGCGATTTTACCAGCAGGCTTACAAGGCACACACCCGGCTTTGGATGATTGTAAGCCTCTTTGAGTCTTCAACCCCAATAATGACAACCATGCTGACGAGACACAGGGCTCCCGCAGCCGCTGGTACATGACACCTTACCTCATTATGCTTTGGGGCGGTTTTGGCGGTTTGTCAATTTGAATGGAAGTCATATGTTGTGAGTCAATTTCTAACATAGTCTAGCCGCCATGTACGCCGCTGGGCGAAAAGTCACGGGTCACAACACCTGGTTCGGCAAGGACTAAAACGGTACGATTTGATGGTAGTTGATTGAGGGCCGCGGGACACAAGACACATCCTCCAATTCAACTTTGATAGTGTGAGCTGCAAATACAATTTGTATTTTTTAGGCGAGATTGAGATGTGCATGAGAGATAGCCAAGTCGATCTTGCTGGGCTTTTGGTCGGGCAACGCGTGATCTCATTCGGCGTTGAAATTCTGATACCATGTGGTATATTGCTCTTCTCCATAGCATAGACAAGCAGGCCAAGTCAAGTGACTCGACAAAACTCCGACCAGTGCTCCATCTGGATCTATACCTTGTCCATCTGTGTCCGCCTCTATGATCTCAGCTTGTCAATATCCCGTAGCGCCTGGGGCTTTCTCATCTTTCCGCAGACTGGTCAAAATTTCCCGAAAGCGCTCTTTTCCAGAGCCTGTAGCGCCACCTCTGGTACCCTTGCCACTGACGTCGACGAGTTTAGCGATGCGTTCCCAACTTGTGCCACCTGAAGCGATGTCCTCGCGACTTTCAAGGAATTCCTCGGCTTCTTTTCTAGTTTGCGCGATACCCTTATCTTTCTTCAAATTGTAATTTTCGTAGAAATCGTCAATGTTTCGCTGAGCTTCTTTGATGGTTTCCACGCGTTGTGCGGCCAATTGCTCTGCTCGTTTAGTAATGTGAGCATCACGCTGCTCGCGCCATCGTCGGATGACCTCAGGCTCTTCCTCGCTGTTGACCTGAGTCTGATAGCCAGAGTTGTAATTGACAGATGGATCCGTAATCGAGCTGCCACCTGGTGGCCCGCCAACGCTCTGGAAGATAGTCAGTCTCCTGACATTAGACGGTTCAAACCCAGCTTAAATACCGCTGATGGACCAGCAAGGTCTGGAAATTGTGACTCAAACGTGGAATCTTCAACCACGCTTTGGGCTAGCAGATCGCCACCTGGCTCAGCAATTGCAGCATCATCGCCCGTTACAAACTGGCTGGCGTCATCCCCGAGTAAGGCCTTTTCTCTGGCAAGAAAGTCGTCAGCTGACGACTCGACAAAGGAGTCCCTGATCTCCGTTTGCGCTTCAAAAAGGGTTAGCGATTTTACAGAAATGAGTTGAACTCATTCGTGACGAACCTCCGGCATCAAAATCATCGATAGAAGGAAATCTGTCAGCCATGTTTCACCTGGCAATAGTTGTTGCTCAATCGTAGGCAGCCTTGAATAGTTCCTTATGGCTTATTCTTAATGTTTGTGATTGCGTGCCTCCAGGTGACGGTCCACAGGCTTACAGCTGGCGATCCGTTCTGCCGGGCGGTCTGAGCTTCGAAATGCTGAATTGGTGCCAGCCAGCTTTATTGCATATGACGGGGTGCATGATGATCTCTAGGTCTCAGAAAACTTGGCATAACGTAGCGGGAAGAACATTTGAATAACAGCATCGATCCATTGGTCACACTCAAGTCATCAAGCCTTTGACCAGTGGGGTGTCTTAGCCTTCTTCCCACCAACAGTGCTGAGCGACGATTTACTCGAGCAACGTCTCGACACGACTGAGCGTTAAGACTCGACTTCAATATCAAGCAGATTCGAATCCAGCTGTGCGACAATCGCCATCACATGTCGCACACATCAAAATTTTCTCTACTGGCTTGATCTATTATGCTCTTGTAATTCCACAAAGTCGCGTTAAAGAAATGGCATACAATGACGATTCGGTCCTCGCGCGGCTTTCGTCGCTAAATGAAAGTCATGATAGCATTGCTACAGCAGCTCAGTGGATTATGTTCCACCGGTGAGTTTCATCTAAGGACATCCGTCGTATCTAAGAATTTTTGTTTTAACCTTGTCTCTGATCTAGTCGCCATGCAGACAGAACCGTCCAACTTTGGATGCAACGATTGAAGGATTCCTCCAGCACTAAGCGATTGAGTTTGATGTATCTTGCGAATGGTAACGTTTGTCTCTTTCATTTGGTTTGATATGACAACCGCCAGACAACACTTACTTACTTGAAATTGATGGACAGAGGTGGTCCAGCAATCAAGAATTCGACATAAAGAAGATTTCGTAATTGCTTTTTGTCCCGTCGTCGCGGAAGCAACGTCATTGGCATACAAAGGGGCTCCTGCAGAGATTCAAGCCAAACTTCGCCGTGTAGTGGATGTCTGGAGGGACAGGTCGATATATGAAGCTCCAATACAGAAGGCGATCGAAGCTCGTCTCGACGGTGCGTCCCAAAATGGCAGCAAACGGGGGCCCAGGGAGGAAATTTCTTTAGAACTTCTGCTAATGTGACGGCAGAACTAGACAAAGCTCGAGGTGCCCCAAAATCTGGTTTCGGGGGCTCACCATTTGGCAGCACATCTGTGCCATCCGAGCTTGCTCCACTAGTCGATTCTCATCAGAAGGCAATGAAATTGAGCGCTTCGCTTACAAAGACTATTGCGTCTGCGATTGAAGAACACGACAAGCAACTAGACCCAGAGAACGCAGTTCCATCAGCACCAGTATACGCTGCCCGTCTAAACGGTCTTCTGAAGACCTTGGCAAATGCAGAGAATGCTGTTGCGGAATGTGTCAAAGCTCGTGAAAATCTTGTATCAAACCTAGAGAAGCTGCTCGATGCAAACAGAAACACCTTGGTTCGCGATAAAAAGGTTATAGACAATCTACGCGAGCGTAACAAGAACATTGAAAGCAAGAAGCAAGAAGTTGAATTGGCCATCATGCGAGCGCTGGGACCCCCAGAGAGCAACGGTTCGTCGAGAGAGGATGGATCTGTAATGCCTGTTCCCGAACCAGGTCGACCAGAAATCGAGGCTCTTACACCACCATCCATGCAAGAGGACCAGGTAGTGGTACCTTTGGGGTCATCAGAAGATATGGAGGCGGCATCCTCCATCGAGGCGGGCTCTGACGTGACCCAGAAGTCTGCCCTAAACTATCAGTCCGTTCCTGTTTCTGCCAACGGATCAAACAAACGACGGCGGGTCGATGATTGCGAGGGTCACCCTGACCTAACTAGCGATGATGGCATCGACCCTGAAGTAGCGCAGTTGCTAGGAGGTGATGGGACGACAGGTTCTCTATGAATAGTCCTAAGTTCCTAAATAATATTATATATTAGGTACCTTATATATAAAAGTGAAGTTTACTTATAGGCAGGACTTTATTATTAGGGTTATAAGAAGGTATTATACTGTTAGGACTAGAAAGCCACGAGGTTGCCTTAGGCTAATAAGGTCTATTTGCACGAGCGAGCTTCCGTTAGACTTATGTTATATAATAAGGTTATTTACTATATATAACTACTAGACTTATAGTAAAGACCTAAAGGTATATAATACTTATAATTATATAAGTATAAACCCTAACTAAACTAAATAAAAGAGGTAAGAATTAAGACTATTACTTATTATTATATACTTTTAAATAAGCTATAACTTTCTTAATCTTTTACTTTAATATTCTTAACTTATTTATAATAATTTTAATTTTTTTATTTATATTAAACTATTAAATTAAGAAAGTTATTATAGTTTAGACTTATAACTTAATATATAATAATAATAAAATTACTAAAGAAAGCACTAAACTTATATAAAAACCTATAGCTATACCTAAAGCTAGTATTATATTTAAATTATTATTATAACCTATTATACTCTTTATTTAGTAAAAGCTTATAATAGTTATAAAAAACACTCTTATTAATAATAATTATAATACTAAAATCTTAGTATTTTAAAAGTATATTAATTAAGTAAGGAAAAAGTAATAACTTTAAAAACTTTAAGAATTTATATATAATATTAATAATAAAAAATTACTAAAAAAGAATATATTTATAACTCTTATTATACTTACTATATATTATTTATAGTAAACCTTTATATAAGCTTCCCTTAAGTAGCTTTTTTATAATAATTAAAATACTTTTTAATTAAAAACTTTTATTAGTAATTATAAAGTATAATTTATAATAAATCCTTACTAATTTACTACTAACTTTATAAAGGTTTTATATACTAGTACTTACCTTACTAATACTATAAAGTAATATTAAGCTATAAAAGAAAAGATTTATAAGAATTATATTAAAAATCCCTTTTTATAAACTAACTATTATAACTAGCTTAAAGAAAGCTTAAATAATTAAAAAAGCTATTCCCTTAGTATATAATTAAAGCTTATTAGCTTTAAATAAGTAAATTATACTAACTTTAAAAGATTTCTTAAAAAATGAAAATAAACCTATACTAAACTTTTCTTTTAATTAAATATAAAAAATAAAATAAGTGTTAGATAAGCACAGGTAAAAGATACCTGTGGGTTACGCGTAACTATAGGTAAAAGGTATATACACATAAAGGGGTTTTATTTAGTTATATCTTCTAAGAGGAAGCTATCTAAGGGGTCTGTTATATGCCTCCTTTTATATATGTTAAACTTTGTGTGCCCTATATTTATGTAGTGGTTTATAGTGTAGCTAATTATATTATGTGTATTCTTACTTAGCTAGGCAAAGCTATAGGCTAAGCTAAGGGTGCTAAGGTTAACTTATAATATATATAATAATTCTAACACTAAGAATTCTCTTTTTTTATTATAAAAGTTATTATAATTATATATAATAAAAGGAAGCTACTTAAGATATATAAATCTTAAGTATAGTAGCTATAGCCTATAGATTTAGATATAAAGATCTTAAGTAGTATAGTAGTAATAGTAAAAAATCCTAGTTCTCTAGCTCTTTTATAGTAATAATATAGGAAAGGTTAAAGGGTTATATATATAAAGATAAGACAAAAAAAGAAGGAAAAAGAGTG